>JAODOY010018569.1:0-25738 GCA_025399855.1 Forbesichthys papilliferus | reverse complement strand
TATTATATTTTTTTATTATTTTTATTATTTTTGTTATTATTATTATTATTATTGTTATTATTATTATTATTATTATTATGTATTGACTCGTCTTTTATCATACCTCTTTCTCCCTACAGGAGTTGGTCTGCAATGTTCACCTGCCTGGTGTCTGTGCTCCTGATCTCCCAGAGTGAGTTATAAAGTTGTTTTTAAATTCAAGCTTTTTGTCTGTAAAGTAAAGCTCATTCACTGCTTTGCTGGAAAGAGAGTTTTCTCTATTATGTGGAAAAGTATACATGATATGATGATATTTTCCTGTATTGAACCGTCATTAATCCACTTTTAGCAGTTGAGAATATGTTAAATGTTTAATGACTGGTAAACATAGTAGCCTGTTGCTGCTTTGATTAAAAATATACATCAACAACCAACTCCCCAAGTATCAGTGACATAGCATTATGTCTATATCACACAGCCTTTCATTCACCGTAAACGGTGCGTCCGACCACTAAAACCAAATGTTTAGCAAAACTGCCTGGGTGAAGATACTCCATCCTCTGCGTTCACGTGTAGACAGGTAAAACAGAGTTTTGGGCTTGTAACATAAGTTTGTGTGCCAGTCTTTTGTTTGATGTGCGCTGATAACTGTTTACATCAGAGAGAATATAATTTAACAGAGATGTCCCAACAGATGGAACTTCAACATTCGATATTTGAAAGGAGGGGGTTGTCTTTTCTCAGACCAGAAGCATTCCATTGAAATGCATTATAATGCTCAATCTTGCTATAATTCTAAACTCTTTGGTTTACATGCGTGATGTGTGAGCAATGGCAGATGTAGGCAAAACTGTGTTGGTTTTAACCTTGCTAACGGGACTTTTTACATGCTTACATCATGGTTTACATACAGTTACTATCAAACTATAATGACGAGCAGAGCAGATGTTCAGAATGCACTATGGACGTCACTGACAACATTTCAGAACCAGAAGTCAGGCTTCTGAATGGCCAAAACGGCTTTAAAGGGTATCGCCGGCTGCTGGCTTGGCGTGCTCTTGACATATGTCTGCATTTCTGTGTGGACATGCGTTTTTTAAAACGTGCTGGTGTTTATTTTTTTAAATAATTAGCAAAAAACCCTGTTTTAAAATGTAGCCGTGTGCGTGTGGACATAGCCTTAAACCCCGAGATCGCAAATTCCCGTCCAGTTATAGAATATGTGACTTTTAAATGATGGTGTAGGTTTATTGTATTACTGAGTCTGAGTATATACCCTCACATCATCCCTGTGATACAGATCTACTGGAAAGGAGTACTTGGATATTACCGTTAACTTGAATGAATGAAACACCATAAATATGGGATTAGTGGGATTTCCTCTGTGCACAGCTCTGTGGACAGTACCTGCCACTATGAACAAACCATATAGGTGCTGATGACACTTTGTTTGTGCAAAACCATGAAACGTTCAACTTGGGCTTTATTACATGATCAACAACTGTAATGTCGAGAGATAAAGAGAGACTTTAATTTGAATCTTTTCCAGAAGTAAGAATTACTTCTGCTTTTTTTAAAGTGCAGATTCATACAGTGCAGGAAAATGGTTAACACTGCAAAATTCTTCTTTTGGGAACAGAAAGTACTAAAGACATATGTCTTACATATCATTTTGGAGACATCATCTGAATTCAGAGTACTGTATATAATACCAGCTTTGTGTTACCACACCCAGAATGCTGGGCACGCTCCATCTGGTACATTTTGAAACTATTGGGCAACCTTTAACCATCCTTTAATCAGGTTGCTACAACGGTTTACATCCTTCATCTAGCTCTACCACAAATTTAAAACACAGTGTGGCTGTGCGATAGCTAAAACAAAAAGGGCTGCCAGTCATTGCAGCGAAAATTGAGCTGAGAGTATTTAGTCGGGCAGAGCCAGGCTAATAGAATACAGGCAATGGACTGGCCTTCAGCCTGGCATTTAGCACGTCTGTTAGCTTGAAATGCTCACCATATATATATGCCATAACATTTGTCTGTTATGCCACTAGTAAAAGATCCTGACGCTGTTGCTGGACGGCCTTATCATACAATGTAGAGTTGACCAAACATAAAGAGGCTATAGCAGATAAAACTGCCAGCTGCTAGTCAGGCGGTTGCCCCAGGCCACCATGCGCCCAGGGTATCTTCATGGCTCTTTCCAGCGTCCATTCAGTGCCTATACAATGTGTGGCCATGGTTAACATGGCTTGTGTTCCCAGGTGCCTTGTGTTTGGAGCCAGAGGAAGGACAGTCTGCAGCCAGGGGCACTGTGGTCCTACCCTGGCAAAACCAGCTGTGCTGTGATGACTCAGCACAGCTCTCTGCGGAGGGGGGGAGGAGAACCGCAAGCAACCGGACTGATGCACATCACCCACGCTACACGCGGTGCCACTACAGGAGTATGACCTCACACCCTCAAATAGATGGTGGACCCAGTGGAGGTATACAGTGAAATAGAACTGTGTTTATACATTTATTTGTACATTGCATACTCAAATTATTTGAGGAAATGGTCGGAGAATGCTAGGATACTGGATGCGTGCTAATGCTAAGTCCTAATTTGCATTTCTGTTTAAATGTTATTCACTTACAATATACTACTGAAACAAAAATAAAATAAAATATAGAAACGTAGAGTACAGTATGTACAATCTCAGTGGGTGCTTCCTATGTAAAAGATTCTTGTTCGTTCCTACCAGAGGGAACACACTCAATTCAAGACAACCTAGGGAGGTTTTTACTGTATTTACATCGCTTTACCAGACAGTACCGTACACTACATAAGTGCCCTACATAAGAGTCCTTGAGTTTAGAAAGCACAGAGAGTTCCATGAAAGCGAGGTGTAGTCTTTTTTTAGTAGATATACACATACAGGCTGCAAAGGGCTTATCGAGACAGCACGTAGGACGATTTGTCTGTTGGATCGATTGTTTGGGTGCAATAATGCAGCCTAATCAATGGCCATTAGCCAAGCCCTGCCAGGTCCAAATCAAGGCAATTATATTTAACTTGGAGACTAAAGGGTGTTTCTGTCCCCACTAATGGCTCGGTGTGGCATTTAAACCAATTCAAAACACACATGCATACAAGAAAAGAAAGGAGGCTGATTTGATTTTGGATGCGCTGTAACCCCTGAATTTCCCTGCAGGGATCAATACATTTCCTTTTAATTCTAAATATATATTTCTAATAGCTGTGATGAGCTTGTACATTTATAGCTAAACCCATTATTCATATTGATGAATTTGAATATACTCTATGGCTCATTGAACAGACTATAGATTCACAATGCAGATAAATATGAGCTATCTTTATTCAATAATCAAATCTGGCAGATGTGCTGTGGACTGAATGCACAAAGAGATTCCAAATGATATTCCAAATATTAGTTCTCAGAATATTTCTACGCAGGCAGGCAGTTTCTCCGAAGTCCTCATTACTTCCAAGTGATATTTCTTTGTGTGTGTGCAATTAAGGCTCTGCTGGTGGTACTAAACATGCCCCTTGTATCTCTTTGCAGACACGTGCTTTAGGATCATGTGCAGAGTGGATGAGAAATGTGAACACCTAATTTGTGACCTTAAATTTCACACCCTGCCTTCAGGCACGGTGCAAGATGGCTTCCTGGCTATTAGTTTGAGGCAACTCCAGTGAGTATGAACCCGGCTACCTCATAATAATGTTTGTATACCTGCCATGCTTTTGCCCACGGCAAGTGATTGTTTGTGAGTCAGTGTCTGCAAACTCCATCTGTGGACTGCTGTGTGTTTGTGTGTGTGTGTGTGTGTGTGTGTGTGTGTGTGTGTGTGTGTGTGTGCGTGTGTGACATTTCATTTCACACACTGGGCTTTCACATGAGGAGAAGAGCGGTGGAGCTTTTCCTAGTGTGATATTGCACTGAAGAGAGATAGAGCCCGTTCAAATCCTGTTTGGGTGGCCTTTTTTTTTTAGCAGGGTTCAATTCATTACAGTTTGTTTTCCTGTTTTCCAAAAGCATGCTTAACAGTATTATGATGGATGATTTGTTTGAACATTTGCAATAATTATAGGCAGTCTATATACACCATCGCAGATGGTATATGATGGTATTTATTCATATTTTTTAATAGTTATATTTTTCAGTGATAAGATTGATCTCGGTTACTTATTTTGAAGAGCCGTAGTGAAACTAATTGTAGTTGTGTGTCAAAGCGCTATACGGTATTGTACAGGGTTAGACAGCCTTGCAATGCGTTTCAATGTGTGGGTTGGAGGTTCCGAGGGAGGTTATTTGATTTGACCTGGAAGTCAGCAAGCATTCTCGGGAATGCCTTGAATCGGTGCCTGTTCTATCTACCAGGACCTGGGAAGACGACACAGCGGTGATGAATGAGAGTGTCGGGACCGCCTCTGCCGTTGTCTGTGAGGGAAAAGACTCTGTCGTGTGCTCTCTTGCTCTCGGCGATAACTCAAGCTCTGTCGCCGCGGTAACTGCTGGCCTCTCCAATGCTACTACCCCATTCGTCCTGCTCAGAATTCCCGGTAAGTGATTTTTGGCTAATCGTTTGTCTAATTGCTTGCTAATTATTGTGGATTAATGTTATTTATGGAATACTTTTGTGTATTGTCTTATCTATAATTATCATAGGGGTATCATTCTAACCTACTAACACTAGCTGTGTTACATGTGTTACATGCAGTTGTATGAAAAGGTCTATATAAATAAAGATTGATTAATTGATTGATTGATCTGAAATGTAACCAAGCCTCTCACAAACACTTTGAACATGGGCATTACCATAGTGATTCAGATCCAGCATACAACGGTTACTCAGATGATGAGATGATCAGATGAAGTAATCGGCACTCACTTATTTTGCTCCAATATATGAAGTTGCTTTCATTATGGTCATTTGATAAAGTTAGCCTTGCAAGCTTCTCTTTGAAGATAAAGGCTCTACGTTCTTTAAGCTGTTTGGTGAGAACCTTTCAGGACACGCATGATCAGAATACGGCCTAGAGCACCAGGGCTATGGCCTTAGGGTTTCTCTGTACAATCTTCTCTTTATAATAATTCTGTGGCATATGTTAATGTCACAATTGAGAGAGCACTCTTATTTCACAACTTGCTCAATGCTTTGAAATTGTTCCGATGTGGAAGCTCGTAAGTGTGGCATAATGTGAAACTAGTATTACATACATAGTATTAATTCTTAATTTTGTTTGCCTACCATCACTTATTGCATCTTAACCGTCCTGGAGGGATTCCTCCCTCTGTGGTCCCCTCCCAAGGTTTCTTCCCTTTATTTTCATCCCCATGTGTTTTTTATGGAACTTTTTCCTTGCCCGGGGGAGGAGCAGGTTAAGGGGGTGTTGTTTGTTTCCATGTGAAATGTAGTCTGTAAAGCCCGTTGAGACTGCAATGTGATTAAGGGCTATAAATACAATTGACTTGACTTGACTTAACTATAATGTTTCAAGATATACTCACATATTTTAGTGGACCTTAAAATCTCATATTAAAATCATTGTTATAATTTAATGGCCTACAATATGTGTTACATGATTCTATAGTGAATTACAATCACGATTAGATTATATTAATTACATAACATTTGTTTGTGTACATACTGTATGAGGAGACCTTTCTGTATCTGCATCTCATTAGTGTGCATCTTCGCATGCCTTTTATTCTACAGAGAGACCAAGTCCACCAGTTAATCTGACACACTTTCAGACCATTGATGGACAGCTGATTCTGCAATGGAGCGTCTCCTCACGTTTGGCTGTGAGCTGTGAGGTCCGACACTCGTTCAACAGTACACATCCAGGTTGGCAGGTAAACCCAGACTCTGGTCCCATTCTGCATTGTGTGTGAGACACATAGACAGGAAGCGCAGCCCGTTGAGCATCACACGGTAATGAACGATATTTAAAGAAAGAACGTGACTTCACACATAAAACAATGGGAGGTGTATTTTTGGGCATAGGGAATCGTGAATTCATATTCACTGAATGCCGCTCCTTGTAAAATTAAGAGATGAATATATCGCATAATAACTATGTCTCTAATAATTGATGGCAAAAATATATTGACTTTAACGGGAGAGAAAAATAACAGCAATTTTAACCACAACTAATCTTCCATTTTCATCACCTCGGCCATTTTACCACCTCGGCTGGCCGGCTGGCAAATGCCACCGTTAAGAGGCCTCATGACTCGCTTATCAAAGTCTCGCCTATTCTCTGTCTTGGTACCACAGTGGTGGAACGAGCTTTCAGCCACTGCGGAAATACTACCCATCTTCCTTAAGAGACTCAAGACACATCTCTTCACAATCCACCTTGGTACCTTGACCAGCGAACTCGCCACCTCTTAGCACTCTCTCCTATCTAAGAGTCTTGCCTTTGAATCCTCTTAACTTCTAATGCTCTGAAGTCTTGCACTTACTTCTCATGCTCTTATCTCACTATTTATAAAAAAAATTTAAAAATAAAAATGTTATGCACTTTATTAGCTAGGCCATTACCTATTGCGTTTTCTATGTTGATTTTGTGGTAACAGGTACGATGACATTATTCTGCATTTGTTCTATTTAAATTATTTGTTGCTTATAATTGCTAGTATATAACCGGTCCAACTACTTACAAATGTACTACATGTATCATGTCACTTTGGATAAAAAGTGTCAGTAAATGTAATCAGAATTTGGAGCACAGCCATTGCACATTTACAACGTACTGTAAGTGCACTGTAACCGTGTACTGTAATCTCCTGCATTTACAGTGGGTGTTACATATTGGTTATTACTGTAGGCATACATCTCAGACCATCTACAGTAGGTGGCAGCTAAAGGTAAAGGATGTAGTTTGCGCAAAGGATTAAGTTAAATATTCTGATTTAACTTTTTTTGTTTATTTTTTTGGGTCCAATATGTTTTTTAAAGTATGTAAAAGTGAAAAAAGAATGATCAAGTAATATAGGTGGTGAAAAAAAAGATAACAAACATTGTCACAGTAAACATTTATTTATGTGGTATTTAAAACCAAAGGTATTCAAATATGGCTAAAATAGCCCATGCAACTCCACAGGGGTCTTGTGTGTGTGTGTGTGTGTGTGTGTGTGTTCATCTCAGCGTGCATGTACAGTACAGGGTGTATGTGTTTAGTTTGAATGTGTGCTCTCCACAGGTGGTGCCTGTGCCTGGGGGGTTCAGCAGCGTGTCACTAGACCTGAAGGCCAAGCTGAACTACACGGTCCAGGCCCGCTGCAGCAGCACCGCCCAGCCTGCTGCCCTGTGGAGCGAATGGAGCCAGCCGCACCATGTCTACCTGCACAGTAAGGACACCTGGCTCCGCTTCTGGTTTTGTAGTTATTGATGGACTAGAAACGCACAAAAACATGTACAGTTTTATAGTCAAGTTTTTATGTACCATTTATTATTTACTATTAGGCCTATTTCAATCAAATACTTCCACAATGACTAACGTCTTCCCTTTTCCTTGCGTTCAAATAATAACAAACTCACAAAGAGATAGTGTAGTGCCATCCACAAAGGAGTCAGTATTTCTAGAGTCTTACAGTCTATAGATAAAATCTCCAACCAATGCAAATATGCCAGATTTATTTTGCTACCTTACAGTAATTTACCTTGCTGTAATGTACAAATGTTTAAGAAAGCCGTTTCATAGTAATAATTATTGTCTAAGCATCTTAGAATCTTGAGGAGCTCTGAGTGCCTGTTCCTGTAATTGTAAATGGGAGTGAACCATACAGTATATTAGCATCGCATTAGCGTTCCATTGTTATTTGAAAGGTTCTGTGTAATTTAATTTAATTGTATTCGTTTGTTCATTCTCATATATGTTAGCATTCTACTGTACTATTGTACGACCATTTAGTGCATGAATAAATTGATGAATTACAGTACTAGTTGTGGATTAGTGACCTTGATTATCTCCCAGGTAGATTTAGTGAAACGACAATAGAACGCTATAAAACTGCCAACCTACATTGTGACTCATCATGACTCAATGAGAATTTATTCAACAGAGTTGTCCTTAATAGTCCGATTCAGAGGTTAGCCAGAAAGAGAATGCGTATCAAAGTAGTGAAAGGATAATATCTAGCCATCAATTCCTAAATCCTTTTCACCATCCAATGTATATTTGTGTTTTATAATGGTATGCTGCTTTATAATCAACCCATTAACATCACATATAAAGCAAACATACTGTATTATAATACTCTTTATATACACTCTAATAACACACATTGTACTGTTTACATAGTGAAAACATGACAATTAGAGAGATACCAGCTTTTCTGGCTTTGCTTGGGGGAACATTCAGTATGTCTCCCTATTTCCCAAATGACGAGGCTCTTTAAGCTAGAATCAGGGCGTTTCCCTGTCATAGTGTCTCTGTAACAGAACTGATTGGCATCTAGCCTCATTTAGTGTGTGTTGTTACATTAGGTGTTTGAGCAGAACAGTACTTGTGCACTTGAAAAGATATGCCTGGTCTACCTGCTTGAGAAAGATGCCAAACCTCTATCTTCTCTTTAAAACTGTACAGTAGGCTTACTGTAAGTTGCCTTGCATAAAACGTCTGCAAAATGCCATTTACAGTCATTTAATGCCTGTTCGTTCATTTGCCAAAGGTTTGGAAAGTTTGTCTGCATGCATTGTTCCTCTCGCTCACCGGGTTTCATTACATATGACAATAAGTGCTATAAATCTCTCTCCGTGATGTAAAAATGTTCTAATCTATACATACAGTAGGCTACGCTTATTTCTTCACTGGCTGTACATGTTCGAGATTACTGTTTATGTTTATTTGTTAAGTTTGCAGTGATATCTTTTCTCCATAAAGTGTAACCTCTTCTTTTAAATAAAAGGGTCTTCTCTGAATCTCTCATTGAATGCCCAGTCTCGAAGCTTAGTCATACAGTATTTCTTTTCACAATGCAGGCTCAATATGGACGTTTCCAAGGCCACTAGTCTAAAGGGTATACATGGTTTTCTCTGAGAAGGGAGCTAGATTGCAGACACCAAAACTTTTTTGATTCACCACAGTCCCTGGCATTGTTCATGCACAACTTTAATTGCGAAACATTTTCATGTGAATCAGCCCATTTGACAATGGAATGTGCAGGACAATGTTCCAGGTGTCTGAAGGTGTTGGGTTGTCTTGGTCTTTTCTACTGCTGTTGTGCGTCGGCTAAACCAACAAGAAAACAATAAACATCGGACTGACAAGCAACACAGATTTGATAGTCAGACAATGTTATACATTCATAAAGACATTCAAATACTTTGATGTAAGCAAGAATGGTCTAAAGATAAGTTTTTTTTTAATCAGTCTGAGTCCAAGTTTTTTACGAGACATTGTGTTTTTATGAATTTCAAAGGAAAGGCAATTGTGGCCAGGACTGTGAAAACTTTCCAAATGTCCATGGAAAGGATAAGAAAATGTATCGGCTATTTGCCTTGTGCCATTCGCTTTCTCAATAGTACAGATGTACTATATATACTATGCTGAGTAGGCCAATAGAATAGAATGTGTACTATCTTAACGTTGGAGTCTGGAGAAATATTGTTCGTATTTTAAAATACCAACAAAAATGAAATTCAAAACCAAAACTCCTCTCTTTTCAATACCATAGGATACCTCAGAAGCTATGCCCCGCACATTGGACACGCCAATGCTGGGATAGTGTTTTGTGGTGCGACCTGTACCACTGTGTTTGTGTTCCCATAGTTTGGGCTGTGTAGAAAAAACAGATTTCTTTTCAGCGCACGCACACACATAATAGACAGCTAGTGCACCGTGAGGAGATATTTACTCAATTTTACAGAACGTGTATTAGCTTACAATCTGGTGACTCCCATTTAAGACCTAAAATCAAAGAACAACACAATTATCCTGTATTAACAACATATGCATGCCTGTCTTTTTTTCCGTCCAGTCGTGAGCTACATACCAGAGAAGGCAGTCGTGCGGCCAGGGGAGAACATCACAGTGTATTGTGTGTTCAATGACCACAGCACCAATGCCAACACAGCGGTCTGGCTACGCAATATGAAAGATCAGCTCCCTCACAGCCAGTACAGCTCGGTAAACCAATGGGTGAGAACCACTCTTAATGTATGCCCTTGTGTGTGCATTTATTGTTTGTTAAATGTTCCCTATTGTAAATATTCAAGTAGGCTGTGTTTCCATCTTGAGTTTAATTTCGCCGTGGGAATCAGTCTGGAAAGCCTCGGAATCATTTTGAATGTGTCCGAGTAGCAACTGAACTTTCCAATGAGCGTCATGTTGATAGCTCTATGGGTGTTGTTAACTTGTTTAGCTGTGCCGACAGCCAAAACGACCAGATGGTTCATCCAATTCATTGCCAAGTTTTTTTTTGAAGTACCTGCTAAACAGTTTCAACGTTCCCAGGTTTTCAACCCAGGTGTGACATCATTTCTGTATTGTGTTCAATCATCTCTGGCTTACCCGCCCACTCTCACTCAGATAGCCAATCATCTCTGGCTTACCCGCCCACTCCCACTCAGATAGCCAATCATCTCTAGCTTACCCGCCCACTCCCACTCAGATAGCCAATCATCTCTGGCTTACCCGCCCACTCCCACTCAGATAGCCAATCATCTCTGGCTTACCCGCCCACTCCCACTCAGATAGCCAAGCATGCTGCCAAGCAACAACATAACACTCTATCACTGCGTTCAGGATGGTGGAACGTTTGTTACACGTTCAGGGAATGCGAACGGCAGTGGACTAAACGCCAGGTTAAAAAACTGGGCTGTAGTATGTTGAACGGACCACTACTCTTCCAATTGAATCCACAGTGGTTGTGTGAAGATATTATGATTTTATAGCCTTTCTCATGCATTTCATATCAGAATGAGACGGCAAACATTTAATAAGAAATAAGATGTTATGACAGCAACGTTAGATTCTGGTACTAAAAATTGGTTAAACAGGTTAAAAATGTGCAGCTACACTTCCTACAAGCCATTGAGCAACACTCACCATGCCCATTAAATGGAGAAAACATCTTTTGAAAGTAGTTCAACAAGGTGTTTTGGAGGAAACGTGTCGTTCAGTACAAATGTTAATTAAAAATGTTGAACATGTTGAAAATGTTCAGTAAACTGAATGCACCGCACCCAGTGTTTTGCTTAAAGGGAGAACAATGCCCAAATGCCAGTTGGAATGATAAAACAAGATGAGTCAGTCGTAAATTCATTATTTACTTCATTATTGTTTAAACCTTCAGGTCAGCCAGGTAACGTTTGCTCCGTCACAGAAGAGGATGTATGATCTGCTACAGTGTACCCAGACGTGGAACCTGCCATACAGCCAGATCTATGTAGAAGGTGAGTGACGATGGCCCAGTATTCTATATCGTCCTGTCCTGTTGAATCACAATGTCTGTTAGTCTGATTGTGGTTAAATAAATACTGTAAATATTTTGAATATAAAGCGACCGAAATAAAAAACTTGAGTGTGTTTCTCTCTCTCTCTCTCTCTCTCTCTCTCTCTCTCTCTCTCTCTCTCGCTCCCTCACTCACTTTTGGTGCAGCCATTGACATAAGCTGTGAGACCAATGGCGATATTGATGCTATGACCTGCAGTTGGGAAAAGGTCCCATGGACTACGCTCAATTTTTTATCCAGGTGAATGTGAGCACGCACACACGCACGCACGCTCGCACGCACACACACACACATACCAATGCCATAACCACGCACTTATGAACTAGCTGTACTTACTAAGAGTAATAAACCTTTCCCGCAGAACATACCAGTAAGGCTGGAGCATTATTACTACAGTAGATGCTATCTTAACTGCCCTCATAACAGCACAGTATTGGCCAGGACAGCAGCTGTAATGAAACACATAACTAGCTAATGGCTTATTGGAGCCATGGTTCTCCCGGCTGCTGCTCGGCCAAGTCCCCCTGCCTTCGACCAGCCCTTCACGGTCTCCTTCCACGTTCTGTCCAGGTGGGCAGATGTGCCGTGCGAGGTGATGGAGAAGCGTGAGCGCGCGGGCATCGGCGGAGCGGTAAGGGAGGAGGCAATGGTGGTGGTGGGGGGGGCGGGGCAGGCTGCGTGCCCGCCCGGCAGGCCCAGTGACCGGCTGAGGAGCTGCACCGTCCAGCCCCTGAGGATGAACTGCTACAAGGTGTGGCTGGAGGTGCCCTCAGAGCTGGGCCCCGTCCGCTCCAGGGCCGTCTACGTGTCCCCCACGGATGTTGGTGAGACAGCGGTCCAGCTGTGTGGTTGTGCGCCTGCGGGGGGGTGTGTGTTGGTGTGTGTCTGTGTGCGCTCGTGTGTGTGCTTACATGGAAGCTGGAATGCATCTCTTAATCTGTTTGAAGTCACTTTGCTTGGGGGGGGGGGGCTGGAACATTAATTTAGACACTTGTAGTTTAAAGGCGGATTTTGAAAGTACAGCCATTCACAAACCGTTTCAATGCACGGTTCCCCAGATAGACTTGGCATGTCAGGTTAGGCAAACACTGCTTACAACAACAATATCCTAGCCTTTGCAATGTGATTCCAACGTGTGGGCCGGAGGTTCTGAGGGAGCACCCTGTGGCATGAGAGGTGTTTTGGTTTTGGTTTCAGTTCGAACTTAGCAAGCCTTGACTTACAATACTTGAATTTAAAGCGTCCAGTAGATTATTTTACAGGCCGTGTCTGTAATATGTCTTGTAATCTCGTGATTCATTCCCACACAGTGAAGCCCCACCCTCCGTCTAACATACACGCGGTGAGGCAGGCCAGCGGGACGCTCAGGGTGTCATGGCAGCCTCCTTCTCTCCCCGTGGACGGTGTGCAGTGTCAGTTCCGGTACTACTCCCCGTCCTCCATTAGAGAATGGCAGGTAAGGCATCACTATGCTATTGCTATGCGATGCAATGGACTCAAATGGTGTGTGCATGCAGTACTGTACGTACCATACTTGCATGATGTTTAAGATAGATATGTCTTTTTACTGTAGCTACTCTACGCTACAAAGGCATTTGAAGGTTTTTTGTGTTTCGACAAAGAAAGAAATTAGGTTTTTGTGATAAAATGTATCAATTTGCACATGCAAACAGTCTAAAGAATTATTTGACATTTCAGTAAACCCTCAATATTAGCTTATGTCCATATACTGTAAGTACTCACACTACAGATTTAGTGTATTTTATGAACTGGAAAATTGTGTAATTGTAATAAACATTTAACTGGAATTCAAATGTAGATGTTGTGGAGGCGTGTTTCTCTTTCATTTTGAGTGCAGAGCCTCAGTGAGCAAGCCTAGCTCCGCCCGACTATTTCTCTCAGCTCAATTTCTTTTCGCAGAAATTACAGTCTGGAAACCCTGTTCTCATTAGCGTTCACACAGCCACCCTGCTGGTGGCCCAGAGGCCTCAGAGGTCTATGCAAAGTAGGAGGAAACAACTGCAACACTTCCCAATGGAGTGTGGCTAGACCACATTCACTTTGAATATGGCCTGGTTACACCAGACCAAACAGGGAGCCCCCTATGGCCTTGAAGGGAGAGGTTTTTGGTCTTAATCGAGTTCAAATTTCTGTCTCCAACATCGCTGATCCACCTTATATAAATACTTATAAATACTTGAAATTAAATGATGCCACACAATGTTACACACTTACTACAGTATACTACTGTAGTACCGCAGATCCACTTTGTCAACACATTAGTTCTTTATTTTAGTTTATGTCCGTGGAGGTTGTGTGCTGTTTTATTACATAATGTATACCTACTGTATATTGCGCTTAAAAAGCTATAAAGATAAAGAGGTTTAAAAAAGAGTAAATTATGTTTTAATCAGGCACAGCAGAACATAGGCGTATACCCTGCAACTTGACGCAATATTATGTCATTCAAGTGAAAACATGTTCTTGGAAATTGTCTTCCTATTTCACATTTTGCAATCTGAAATGATTTCCCCTTTTGTTTGGGTGAATTGGAATGTACATACAGTACTCCAGTCATCAATTTTTAATCAGTAATGTTATTTGCATTTTTGGGGTAAGTGGCATCCATTTTGATCAGATTGTAATGCTTCCAGGTCCAGAGCCCAACGCGGGCGTCGTGGGCAGAGGTTGTGGTGCCAGACATGTGCTGGTTGTACTTGGTTCAGGTACGCTGTATGCCCATCAGCGGTACTGGCAAGTGGGGGGACTGGAGTGGATCTGTTAACTCCAGACCGAGCAGAGGTAAACAGTAATACCACTCGTCTAGGGTGCTTTCACTCCACGTTCATATTGTGACTTGTGGAAATGTACAAAAAATACAATATATTGTGATGTGATGTTTTACTTGACGCAATATTTGCCAACCCCTACCGACATATAGAAAAACTAAGTATAATGCTATTCATCAAAATAGGTCAATTTGACATGTCCTGGATTCAAACACTAACACACAGCGTACTACAATCATGATTCTCTACACAGTATGCCATTGACCAGATCTCTGAAATTAGTTTCAGGACGTGGTCTTTTATAATGGGAACAGGATTCAGTAATACACATTCTCTCTGGCCACAACAATAATATACTGTACCCCAACAACAACACCCTACAGCTCCTGAGCATGGCCCAGACTTCTGGAGAGCTATTCAGGATGACCCATACAGAAACACAACCAATGTAACACTGCTTTTTAAGGTACTGTTTTCAGGTATTGTTAAAAAAAAAAAGAAGAATATTCTTACATTATTATTTTAATAATAATAATAATGTATACATTAATGTATGTATAATGTATACATTATTATTTTAATAATGTATCCACATATTTTTTGTTTACATTCTGTATTTCTTCTTTTCTCCACACAGCATCTCCCAGTGGAATGGCACTCCTACTGTGTGACCGGATTTGAGGTTAATCTCCAGACCACCAGGGGCACTGTGACAACTATACAGATAGAGCTGGTTCCGAGCTACAGCTTTGAGTGGAGCCAGGAGGTGCACACGGTCACTGTGGGGGCCTACAACAGCCTGGGAAGCTCCGGCAATAACATCAACATGACGCTGGACAGGCAGCCCAAGCGTAAGTGTTCTCGGCCCCCTTTGAGATATTTCCTATACCGTCATCATGGGAATTAGACAACAGTTAGCATAATATTCCTGTGACTAAGTTAGTTAATTTTCCCATAGGAAAATTATCTAACTTAAAATGAAAGGGTCAATATCAGACTTCAGCAGAGATTCAACCCATTCATTAGAATCAGGTGTGTTGGAACAGGGAGATATCTAAAACATGCAGGACAGTGGCCCTCCAGGACTGGAGTTTGAGACCCTAGTCATAGTGATCATTGTGTTGTTTCATTTAAGTAAGTATTCGTTAGGTTGTCATTTTTGAGAAACAATGGAAGTCGATGAAGGTTGAATACCTAGCCCTAACGAGGGATTGAGTAGTGTTCCCAATGGTCATGGAATTTTTGGAATATCATTGAATTTTAGAATCCTGGAATATATATATATATATATATATATATATATATATTAGTATTGGAATTGTATTTGTGCCATGTTTAGAGTGTCATTGCTATTCATAAGAATTATAATGGATGTCATATTCGATTTTAAGAGGTTTCAACAAATGCACATGCAATCTGCACGTGAATAAGTGACACATTGTCAGTGATGTGAATAAGAGCTACATGCACATTTAAAGAGGTTGTTTTCCCCAAACTACAGACACTATAGGACAGAAGAGTAAATGGTGCTTTAAAATAAAAATTGGTGCTTTACAATTAGCTGCCCATTCTGTTTACATGCATTGAAAAAACGACCTGGTGTTTCTACACAGCCCCGGTTCTGTAAATAGGAAGACAAACAAAGTGCTACAGACAGCAACACACAAAAATGTCCTAGCCATCGCAATGTGTTGTCTAGTTTGTAGTAGGAACATCTGAGGGAGCACCCTCTGTGGAATTGAAGAGTTAGGTCTTATTGTTTTAATCATGATCAAATATCAACAAGCTCTCTCCAGAATAACTGACTCCACCTTAAATATCCAACTTAATGCTGCCGGATATGCTGATTTAATTCCCTATAGCCGGTCGCTCTAATTCCCAGAATCTCCCAGAACTAATAAACTGCATGTAAACACACGCAATATATAATTTAATGTTATTTTTGGATAAAGTCACAATGTCTGCACCATTGCAGATAAAAGCTGTGGCTGTTTATACATATCTAAGCTTTCTATGTGCCTCAGGATCTGTTGTGTCCAACAACACTTTTGTGTGTAAACAGAACAGGAAATACACTACGTTTCATAGATTGCCTCTCCACCCCATTTTTTATTTTTTGTTCAATTCTGCCCGTCCATTAGACTTAATATTAAATGTTAACATTTCACTGACGATGTGACGATGATGTGGTCTGCTACAGTGCCTAATGGACCCTTGTGAAATGTTTGACATTGAATGGTAGGCTATGCAAGAGGCCATAACTGCCATTACCACTGTATGAGGTACTTCATGCTCTATACTGTAGCACTCTAACAGAACAAGCCAGCAGGTTTTAATGACTACCCCGTTTAGCATTCCGGACATGATGTATGCCTGAGCTGGAATATGTGGACATTCGTTGGTACGGATGTGTATAATTGTAACGCTGAACGAGGTGAGGATCCCAAATGCACGACATGAAAGCAGCACTTGTGAATAATCCGAGGTTTAATACAAAAACAAGGAATCGGGAATCAGAACTAGTTAACACCGACAAAGGACTGGGAATACACTAGGGCTTAATATGCACAAGTAACGAGGCTGGCAAACACAGGGTAGGGAGTGACAGGGAAACAGGCCTGAAACACAAGGTCATCATAGAACTGGGGTCCCCAATCCTGGTCCTGCATGTTTTAGATGACTCCCTGCTCCAACACAGCTGATTCAAATGACGTTTGAATCAGCTGTGTTGTAGCAAGACAGAACATTACAATTGCATTTACAATTGCCACTGTGTGCATTGCGTTTTTGCGTTTACTTCATTGACTCCATTCATTTGAAGAATTAACCCTAACCCCATCTTAAATGATGAGTCAGATTGATTTCATTCCACTCTATTGTCTCTCCTCTATGTGCCACAGGCCACGTTGTGCGGTCGTTCCACGCGGCCATCAGCAACAGTACGTGTGTGTGTCTGACCTGGAGCCTGCTGGACAACATCTCTGTGCCTCTGGCCATGGTGGTGGAGTGGGCGCCACACAGCCAGCGAGACATTGACAGCCCCAGTGGGGAGACATGGGCCAGATTTCCCTACACAGACCGCACTGTCTACCTAAGAGGTAGTCTCAGCCTCTTCCCTTCACTAGCACTAGGTCACATAGGCAACTATGTGCTGAACGTCTGATGTATATACCCTCGTAAGCTCGACGCAGGATTCTTTTACTTTTGGGAAGTTATATTGTCAATAACCATTGACTGTTTGCATCTTGTTGTTTAGTTTTCCTCATTGCAAGTTTAACGTCCGACTTGGTCATTGAGTTACGTAGTTGGTCGTCCTGCATGTCAATCAAAACATCTCGCTTGTCAAGTAGGCGGGCGGGTACTGACACAGTTAGCCAGTACTGTGTCCCAGACTTTCCGTAAGGAAACGCTTGCTCTGCAAGACTAGCTAAGAGGTAACTCACGTCTTCTCCCACAAGGCTTCTGTCTTACAGGTGGAGTGAGCGATTGAAAGCTAATGCACTTACTGTCTGAAGCTTTGTTCTGTGTGCGGGCTGAAAAATAATCTTGGGTATTTACTTACCCATGGCTCTGTAAATGGCAACACAAGAAAACTGGTGCAGACCACACCACACAACACCATCCTAGCCTTGGCAATGTGTGTCCAATTTGGGGGACAGCTTCTCCTATAGCATTAAAGGGAGAGGTGTTTTTGTTTTGATCAAGTTTTTTTAAATCAACAATCTTTCTCCAGCATCGCTGACTCCACCTTTTATTAAGGAAAACCGTTTGAGTTGTGTCATTGTGGTCAAAACAAGAATGCAAATGAAGGTGCGTGAATTCTGTATGTAATCAATAATTCATTTAATTTTCTAGGTGATTTCTTTGGCACAGAGGAGTATGGCTTCACCCTGTATCCTGTGTTTGCGGACGGCGAAGGGTTGCCTGTGTATGCTATAGGTATATTTTACCTAAAGCATCCAACATGTACCGACTGTGTGTCTCCATATGAGATTTATTATTCCCGTTATTGTACATACATAATATACTGTATCCTAAAAACAGTCGACAGAGAAATGTATAAAAACCTAGCTGTTGCAATTGAATACGGATTAAGGTATTAATGCTAGTACCCTCTTACAGCCACTAGGAGGAGCCCTGCTGCCTACTTGTTGGCCATAACCTTCCTTTTGATCGTTGTGTTTGCCACTTTGATCCTCTCCCAGCATCAGTAAGTCTGCCGTACATTTTATTTCCCTTAATCTAATAATAACAGTTGCTGCCAGGTGAAGTAATTCAGTGGCAACAGAAGGTCGCTGGTATAATTGTATTTCACCCTGACAATGTGCCAGATATTATAAATGATGCTGATTTGAGTGGGAGTATAAAGGTGGGTGACAGTCAGTCTAATCGAGGTCACATATACAGTATTGCTAATGCAGAATAAGAACTGTGATATTTAGCCAGTTGTAAAGGTGTAGCTCCTCTTCACATTAAGTGAAGGCAGAAAAAGCAATTGTATAATAGAAGAAATCAGGTTTTAAACATTGTTGTATGTTCCCAGGATGAAGAAGTTTTTGTGGAAGGATGTGCCCAACCCTAACAACTGTTCCTGGGCCAAAGGCATAGATTTTAAGAAGGTATGAGGATGACACTTTTGAGGGATATCTCAATGACATGTTGGCTTTAGCTACAGTTTAAACTTGTTGTTCTATCTGTATGATGTCTTGCTGGTTGTTTATTATGGTTGTAACTGGTTGTAACTGGTTGTAAGATCAAACATGCAGATGGTTTTCTTTGACTAGTTCCACGTTTGGAAAATCAAAGCAGAAAGGCCTTTTTCACCTGCTTCTCCCCAGGCGGACACCATTGACCATCTGTTCAGGCACCCAGAGGGTCTCCCTGTGTGGCCGTATCCTCTATCCCCCGAGACCATCTCTGAAGCAGTATTAGTGGGTCTCCAGGGGCTTACCACAGCCCTGGTCCAATCCCCAGCAGTGTCCCCTGTCCCAGACGTAGCGCTAACTCGACCTCCAGGCTTCACCTCAGGGGTCCCAGGCGGAGCTCCGTCCATTGCTTTCCTGAAGGAGACGTCGGTGCCTTCCTGTCCGAGCCCCGGCGAGGCCTTGCCCGTGGACCCAGGAGGTCCCACGGAGAGCTCGGCCCAGTCCTCCGTGATCTATTCCACGGTGCTGCTGTCTAACCCAGAGCGGGACCGGAGCGCGGGCCGCCGCTACAAGGACAGTGGCTCCGGCTCCAGCGACGAGGGAAACTTCTCCGCCAACAACTCTGACATTTCCGGGTCTTTTCCCGGTGGCCTGTGGGAGCTGGACAGCTGCCGGGGGGTGGAAGGGGACGACCCGCGGCACTCAGGCTCCTACAACTCCGTGGAGGAGTTCTCAGACGAAACGTCGGAACAAGAGGAAGGGGGGGAGGAGGAGGAGGAGGAGGAAGGGTCGACTATGGAGAGGAAGGGTCTGTGCTATCATCGGGTGGGGGAGAGTGAGGGGGAGGGGGTGCGAGAGGAGGCAACGGTTATGCTGTTGGAAGATGGTTTTGCCAGCAGAAGCGATTGGGGCCTGGAGACGGACTTGTTGCTGGGGCCCGACGGGCAGTTGCCAAGGTCTGCGGGGGGCTCTTCTCCTTTGTACTTGCCTCAGTATAAATCAGCTCACACCCCCAGCCGCAAGACAGCGTCCCCCAACGGTGAACTGCGCCGCTGACTGGCAAACTGGCACAGCACAATAAAATCATGGCAGATTGTTCCATTGTTCCAACATGGCCCCAGCAATTTTCTTGATAGCGGAAAAAGTTAAATGCATTGCCTGATTTGCTCAAGTCCAAGTGTAGCTATTCACTGATGAGGGGAAATGAAGTTATTCTGGCAAATCACTGGCCGCTAGCCTGTACTGTATATGCATTTTCATCTCATTTTTGTGACCTGTAAAATGTGCCACGCTGCTCCTCTGTCACAAAGGGTTTATTGCTATTGTGCTGGCTAGGAGTATTGGAAATTCTAGTTGAGGCCGATGATTGTCAAGCTTATACTATAAAATCTGTTTCACAGGAGAATGCAGTCAGTCAGTAGGTATTACAATGACATGATAGCACTTGAGGTTATTTTGTTGGTAAGCTGAGGATTTCTGTGAGCTTTTGAATCTCCAGGGCTACCTAAAACAGCATTTTGATCTACAAATAAATTAACTCTGCCAGTATAAAAGAAAGTAAACTAAATGTGGAGGTGATGGAATACACATTGAAAGACCTTTCAAAGCACATTTAAGATGCTCGCCAAGTGGCAACCTCCGGTGCTGTGATATTAGTCATTTTTGAATGGCTTTAGTTTCTCTCCAAAAGCGAGTCATTCCCCACAGACTACCATGTTAAAATACTTATATTTACAGCAAAAATAAACATGTTTACAGCCTGGTACAAAAATAAATAAATAAACAAAATACAACTGTTTTGTGTAGAGCTAGTTTCCCCATTCATGACAATTGTATGGGTGGTCATTTTTATATAACTCAGTTGAAAGTCATACATTAACTACTTTTATTTTGGATAGGGAGGAAATACAGGTGGAGTCATGTAATGCAATGATAGCAACGGCCATAACCAACACAGCTTGAGCTTCAAGCCTTTTCTTCAAAAAACCATTTGAGTGACGTCAGAGGGTTTGTCCATTTATTTATATAGTCTATGCTGCTCACTAGCATTCATGGTAAATGGTACTTAGTAATGGGTGCACAGCAGAAACCTTTCGAACGTTTTATTTACTAACTATAACTGTTGGTCACTGGATGAAAGTCCTCCTTCACATACTTGTGCATTTTAGTCCATCCAATATATGAAGCTGATTGGCTGAAATTCAAACATCTAACTAACCAACCTTTTGTCATAGATATTTTTGTCAAAAGATTGCTGTACTCAGAAAAGTAATTGCAGTACTGCCATTACTACCATTACTATAATTAGCCTATTACTATTAGCTGTTTACAATCATTTCACTTGATCAGTGTAGCAATCTCTGCAGTTTTACCCATCCGCCTGAAGAATGTTGTGCTGTACTGTATTTTGTATTTGTACAAAATGGTTACAGTTTGTGATAAATGTGCTATTTTTGTGTACAGTATTTACCATTTTCAGTGCACAGCTGCTGAATGGTGAGACAGCAAATGGGGATCATACATTTAAATCCAATGGATGAATGAAATGTGTTCCGATAATATTGAATACGGATTAGGATTTATCGTTGTTATATAAAAATGTTCTGTCTATTTTCATGTTGAAAATAAAGTATTTATTTTGTGCGGTTGTAATATATCAACCAAAGACAAACAATGTTTTGATCTTTTTTTGGCTCCAGTCATGTTTTTTGTTGTTGTATAGGGCAGGGAGTGACAAGCAGGCCTGAAACACTGAACATGACAACCACAGGACTGAGTGAACATGCTGCATTTGACAGTTGATCATAACCTTCTAAATAGACTGATGCACTGGGACCTATTGTGTCCCATATGGGTTGATCCAGGACTTCTTAGTCTCTGATCCCACCTGCCTATATGTTTCAAGACAAGATTACCTATAATAACCATGATGCTGGTGCACTTCAAATCTACTTTGGCTCTCACTGAATGACATCGGTAAAAATTAGATGATAAAATTACCTTTAGCATCTCAATACTGTTGTTACTATTAACAACATCAGATAGAGAGTATTACAGTTGTTAATTTAGAGGTGGTGTGTCAATACATGTTCCAAGTTTTCATCGCTATAGAATTGACAACTGCAATGCTCAGAGCTTCTCATAGAGAGCAATAAAACGCTACAGTTTATTAAAAATGCAGCTTCAAGAGTTTTTACAAGAACCCCTATTCTTATATGGAGAAAATGTTGTGTTTTGCACTGTGGGAAGAATACATTGGATGACAGTCAATACAAATCTGTCAGATAGCCTATATGATGTACTGTAGAATCTATCATATAAGCTATTATAGCTGATTGAATAGACGGTATTGTAAACATTAATAGCAGCAAAAAACTTTTGTGAAAATAGAGTATAATTGCTTCTTGGAAGAGATGCTATTGTCCTGCTGGTGTGTGCTGCCACCTACTGAGGACATTTAATGATTACAAATAATAATTTAAGGTAAGGTAACAATAACAGCTCTAGCGCTCTCACTGATTTATCATTCAGATTGTTCACTTGTAGATCTACTGTAATTTCAAATGTGTCAAAATGCATGTGTAGATAACATGTTAATTATGTTAAATTTAGCCAAATTAGTACATGTTTAAAGTGTTAAATAGTCACTAGAGCCTAGAGTGATATAACTACAGTCAACATATAAATGGAACATACATTTGAATTCAGTGCTCTTGTATTGAAGGGAAACACGTGAGTGCATTTGCAACACTGGTAGCTAGCTTACAAACTGTATGGTAGGCCTACTGCTTCTCTTGCATGTGCTTTTGTTTCAGCCATAAGATGGCAGACTGTCCCTGCCCAGTGATTGAAATGTGCAGTGTATCCTTACAGGCCCTATGTGCTTGATCCATACAAGGGCATGCTATGGCCCTTGGCACATAGTGATGGCTTGAGACATGCTGGTGCTGCCATGCTAGGGGTTTGTGTGAGTGTGTGTGTGTGTGTGAGAGAGAGAGAGAGAGAGAGAGAGAGAGAGAGAGAGAGAGACAGAGAGAGAGAGAGAGAGAGAGAGTTCAGTACTACATTTTATAGCCTCAGTAATGGGAGCCTATTTCCAAAATCAAATCTATGACAATCACGGAAATAAACTGATTGAATGATAAATAAATTATTATTGACTTGACTTTTGGCTTTTGAACTAGATGTTTGCCTGTTAAGGTGCATGATCAAAATAAATCAACTGTAAATGTAGATACATTGTGATGTTGTAAACATACAGTATCCTGAATGAATGCATGAAGCGGTTCATTTTTGTCTCTGTCTATCCATTGGAAAAATAGATTTGCATACACTTTGGGTATCCATCATGTTTCTTTGTCTTAGCTTTAGCCAGATTTAGCAGCTTGACATTTTAAATCCTATATTAATCACTTGGTGTTAATTCAGAACAGAACCGCAATCTTTTAGGGCTTTAGCTTATAGCGAATCTCTGTGAGAGCCTGGTATATTTGACCAGAGGGCCAATTGTGGCAGGTTCACTATGAAGCATACATCCGCAAAGATACTGAAAATCTGTTGTTTGTAGTTATTTGTGTTGATGTTTGACATTGAGAGAAGCAGATAGAGACATGTGTGAAGCGAGACTTTTCGAGGAATGTCGAAGTTGAAGTGCGTTCCACTGTCAGTTGGAACGCACTAAATCTCAGAGACAAGAAGTATGTGAGGGATTCTCTGAGAAACAGACTACACAGAAGCTCTGGTGACCCCTACCCTCTCCTGGGCCCACTCTGGCCTCAAAGAGGGGTTGTGCTTTTCCCCCATGTAGGCTATAAATACTGTACATTACGTGTTTTAACTTCCTAGACACATGACTCATTTAGTATAATGTGTTCAGAGAAATATGTCTCCATAAACAGTCTAGTTATGAATAGTTCCAGTCCTGAGCCCTTAATTCTTTAATAAAAAGACACAGCCAACAAGATGGGTTGCTGTTGGTCAGCCCACATAAGCACATGTAGCCTATAGGCTACAGTTTATATCTAATATAATGAGACAAACCTGCCTCTTAGTCACATGTGGTTTTCATCAAGTCTCTCTCTCTCTCTCTCTCTCTCTCTCTCTCTCTCTCTCACTCTCTCCCAGTCTCTCTCTACCTGCGTATCTGACACATATTTATACCCACATCCACTCAAAACACACAAGAATGCATTCATAAACAATTTGTGTGACCAGTAAACCTATGTATTTTAATAGAAGAGATGAGACAATTAAACTGTTTACTTGGCCTGGTTGCCAACAACCACTGCTCGTCTATTTAAGTCTATTATCCCACATATTTGTAGGGCCAGACCATTAGTCTACATGATAGCGTAGCAAAACACGTTAGCCAACTCATTTCACGCAGTGCTACCACACAGAGCCTTATTTGCCTGTTGAAAGTGGGTCGGTTGGCTTGAATACCGTCAGATCAGTCAGCACATGTGACACATGGCAGTTTTGTCTCGGGCTAATTGAGGGAAAGGGACTCCAGTGAATGGCTCCCATTCAATCTGACAGTCAATTATAGCCGGACTGGCTTGTGATCTACTCCAGGCATGCGGTGCAAACAACTAACGTTGGTCTCTGGTCTAGTTAACTGCCAGAATCAAGCGTTATAATGGCTTGTGAACTTTGGTGATCTATATTTCTTTTATCAGATATAGACTAAGGTATAGTCTGTCATTTGTCGATCAAAACAAAAACACCTCTCTCTTCAAAGGTGCTCTCTCAGAAGCGCCGCCCTACACATTAGAATCATCATGCTAAGACTGTGATAGTGTTGTGTGGTGTGGTCTGCACCATGTTGTTTGTGTTCTTACTAGTGATGCGCGAATCGTGGTTTTTTACAACCTCCACCCACCGACCCATTAAGAGAGCCAACCCGCACCGCCTGACCGCAAAAATATGCTAAATATGCTAAATATGAAAAAAATAGACAGTAGCCTATTGCAGAGCCACCAATGTTCTTATGTTACGCCGCACCCGCTATATTTTCTGATGTGCTTATCTGAACCGGCCCAGCCTGCGCATCACTTGTTCCTACTGTAGTGTCAGATCCTGGACTGTGTAGAAACACCTGGTTATTTTTTCACAGAGCGCTCAGCAAACTGACCACGAGTAGATATTTACTAAATTTGTAGCAACGGTAGCAACATTAGCAACAGTTAGCATCTAACAGTACAGTCACTGACTTCACCTTTAAGCTTAAGATTCTTCTGTTGGTACTAGGAACTGTGTGTGTGTGTGCATGTGTGTGCGCGTGCGTGCGCGTGTGTGTGTGTATCTCCATGAGTTTTGTCAGCATAGAGCGGTCCATCTCTTTAAGGGGTGTCTCATCCTTCAAACACATTAAAGCCTGTAGCATAATGCTCCAATGCTCTCCGGAGCACATGTATTCATAATATATGACATATAACTGTCTATATCACCACAATGCACTACTGCAGGTCATTTGCCATTAGTCTAGTCTCGTTAAGCCAATGAAATAGGGCAAGTGCAGAATATCTCCGGTTCAAAGTGTTAGCATTGTTTCCAATGCAGGTCTAATCACCTTCCTCAAACATACGCATTATGTTCTGAGATCGGAAAGAGGAAAAAACATACAGTGCTGATAATTCCTGGATAAAGGTTGATCCTTACAATGCAAAACCTTCACTCAGGCACATAAGCTAATTGTGCACCTTCCCAATATCATCAAGATCGATTTCAACCTAAATGGATTGGACAAAAATGGCAGAATATACTATCCCGAGTAGGTCTATTGTTGCACATTAAGTAAATTACTTAATAAGATGAAACAGACAAGAAAAGCTCAGCTCATATTACGGAA
>JAODOY010018558.1:0-25738 GCA_025399855.1 Forbesichthys papilliferus | reverse complement strand
GATTTTATATTTAACTATTTCTCTCTCTCTCTCTCTCTCTCTCTCTCTCTCTCTCTCTCTCTCTCTCTCTCTCTCTCTCTCTCTCTCTGTCATCCCTCCTCTCTCCCAAGGGTGAGGTAATCCCCCACGCCCCCCTACTCTGGGCAAACCAGATGACCCACCTGCTTCCTAATTACCTCCAAGATATCCTATTGTTCTCCCATTATTCTATTAGTATCTGCAATGCAATAATCTTCCGGGTGGAAATTGGACATAAATGAGCTTTGCGCAGATGCTCAGCATGAACAGTAACATGCAGGAGCCAATTAGAAGATACGGCTTCCCTGAGCATTGCACTGAAGTTCATGTCAACTAGGTGAGTGCAAACTCAAGAATGATTAGCAAGATCGTACATCATTAACTGCTACCTTTTAATTTTCTATTTTCCTATGGAGTACTTTGACACATCACAGCGTGGGGTGGGGGGGTGGATGTGTTCCTCTCGTTAACACTGCAGTGCTGGTTCTCACACCTATATCTGAACAAACGGAAAGCTTTTACAGTTTATTCACTTTGCGCCCAACCATGATTTGTAACACACCCTGTACACACAGCATTTACTATTTACACATACAGACAAAAGAAACCTGAATGGTATGCAGGAAATACTCATATTTGTTTTTACTTTTTAATATTATTTAATACTTGATGCTACATTCATGATAACTGAAAATGCTTTATTTATCCTGTGACATTGAAGTAATCAAAAATAGTAATATATAAGTAATAAAATATGAGTTTAATACCCCATTTTACCAGTTTGACAAATTAATCTTCCTCCAACACAAATTATTTCCCCTTGCATTCATACAATGCTAAAATGACCAGCAGCAGCCTTTTTCACTGCAAACTACTTTTCTGCACAGTTTCCTAAAATGAATATGAATATAAATGTTTTTTTTGGGCATAGACTATAACTCTTTACTTGTTTGTTTCGCTAAGCCTGTAATTTTCTCTTGATGGGGTGGCTTGTGTAAATAATTGTATTCATTGAGGAGCGTTTTCATGTGTACTTTTGGAGATTTATTGTACGCATAGTGAAATATAGTCTTTTGTATAAATTATGTATAGTTTATACAAAAGATATACCAAAAATATCTAGTTTTGAATATCTACCTTGAAGGACTAGTCAGCGACTGTAGCCTAATACACTTTTTTGTCAAATTCAGCTTATATACTCACTGTCCGCTACAGATGCTGCAAGTTCTGTGTGCTTGCTGAAAACATAATCTAGTGATGCTACACAGCCCATGTTCTGTAAATGAGAACGCAAACAAAGTGGTGAAGACCACACCTCACAATGTGTGGTGCGGAGCACCCTATGGCATTGAAGGAAGAGGTGTTTCTGGTTTGATCGAGTTTACATATCAATAAGCTTTCTGCAAAATGACTGATTACACCCTTAAATGACAAATAATGCTGAAAGCTGAAGGTTATAGCAGTTATACTGTAAATAGTTAGCTAAGTCCTGCTTGTAGTGTTTTTCAAAATATACTGTAACCTTTTCTAATGCAAAGTCTCTCCAGACCTTACAGGCTACTGTAATTCACCTTAAAGCACAGAGATGAAAAGCCAAGACAGAATCCTATGTAAAACACTGCTCAGAGCTCTTTTTACTCAATATGTCGTCACAGCAAGCAGGACAAAAACATGTAGTTATGTCCACTGTTAGGCTAAAAGGTAATGGAGGGACCTTTTTTTGCTATGGTATTTTTACCTCAGATAAATTGAAAAGGTAGGAAATGTTCATAAATGGACTGCTCCCTCCTAGTTTAGCTTGAAGAGAACATTAGTCACTTACACAGGCATACAGAGCAGAATTCGCAGAATATTTATAGATTTTTCTTTCAACATTTCCTCTGCATTTTAGAGAAACTTGCATATATCCCTGGTTGCCTTCTGAAAAACCAGCCCTCTTTACCTGATCTCCCTTCAGAAAGTGGAGTTGCACCATTGCACACAGAGAATTGGTGACATAAATCTTCTCTGTAAATAGCACCCAAGCTCTAAGACAGGGATTAGTGTGTAGATCAACCATCTCCCCCACTGAAACAACCAGCTTCAAATATGCTCATTAGTCTCTGTCATTTAGGATGGGTTCATCTTTTGATGACAGTATTTTAGCTTGATGGCTAGACAAGGCTTTGGATATGTGTTACAATAATAGACCTCATGACTGGTTTTGGAAAACTAATGACAAACAAACCTGGATGTATTACCTTTCAACATTTTCCTTTTATTTTTATAATGCTCATTCAGATGAGCTTCTTTCCCACACAGTCTTTAAGCATGGTATTAGTGTTCAACATTAAGGCTTTTCAGAAGCTAACAAATGCAATGCAATTGCATAACACAGGTGATTTTTAATAGTTCACATACGAGGGATTGCTGTGAATGGCTGTTGGGTTGAGCAAGTGTGGGTAACGCAGACTCAGTTTAGGACCCAGGGGAGACCACATAACTACAACAGGAGAACACATTGACAGACAGATAGACAGACAAAGGACGCCAAGCCCTTTGCCACATGCTGTCTGTGGTCGGCAATGGTTCCTCTGCCCTTCCACCTCTCCTGAGGCGATGCAGAATCAGAGGCTGTCAGATATTTCTTTTCTTTCCTTGTGACGCACGCAAAACCCGGCCGGGTGTTCACGGATCATCTACATCAAGTGGGGGCTCAATATTCTGTGTCAGGAGGTCAGACTCACGACCCAAGAGGCTCAATCTCACCTCAAACTGTACAAAGCACACCTGATGGCCCGGCATTCCTTGTCAACTCTGAGTTTTCGGCTGTGGTACAGGAGGACTGGACCCTTCTCTTTGGGTCACCCAAAGAGTGCCAAGCCCGGAGGCATCCACAAGGAGCCTCTTATCAAAGATGTGAGCGTCAAGGCTTTGGTAAGCCTGTTCACATTTCTCAAAGCCATTGGATTCTTTGGGAGAAATGTGGGGGTAGCAACTGACTGGGCCAAGGCAAGGTTCGAGTGCTGTTCATGGAGGGTTCCACTTTATCCACTTGTGGCCAGACCTCCCCCCTTAACCAGCAGGTATCCTGCTTGGCACACAAGATTGTCAGGCCAGTGGCATGGATCTTTTCCCCAGGACCACACGCACATATTCCAGTTGTTCAGACCCAGGCCTGGCTGTCGGTCAGGGGCCACTGGACTTGAAACCCCACCGATAAAGATGCATGTTTATAATATACAGACACTTCTGATTTGAAATCAAATGGTGAAGCGATGAGGGGTCTTGGGAGGGCGGGAAGGGGGGTCTTGGGGGCTATGCTTTTACAACCTGAGTGGAGTGGACACAATCACTGTGAAATGCTGCCGGTGGTCTAATGAATCATATGAGATAAGAGGCTGCAGTACACCAGGTATATCTGCACGCCCACACACAACCACACACTGTCGCACTGAATGTGTGCACGCTCAGTTGCTGTTGGCAGCGACAGATCTCACAAGTGACACTTTGTTTTAAAGAGCATTCAAATCTATTTTATCATATTTGAAACAGGTGAATCCAAATGCGGCAGGAATGTAGAGTTAAAGCTGTAAAGAGCAAACTAAGATATGTTTATTTCAGTTATCTCTGCTCCCGTCTGAGAAAGAACCAACACAATGTGAAGGAAGATAGCGCAGTGTTTTGTAATCCTGGATATTGAAGAAGAAAGAAAGAGGCCACTTCACTACTCTGTCACTGTCAATGTAATTATTAAACAATATCAACAAATTAGCAGTGTGCGAGCTCCAGCGCCTCCACAACAAATATATGTGCATATCTTGGGCCAATAAAACCTGATTCTAACACATCTATTACATAATCCTCATTAGAATGTAACAAAATATGCATATAGCATGATCATTCTTGTATGGAAAATAAATTATGTTTGCACTTTCGCCAAAAATCCCATGTATTAATATGGATTATTCTCTGTCTGAACCCACCACTGTATAAACTGTGACATTCCCAATTATACATTATTTTTTTGGTTAATGTTTTATTGTGTAGTTGCAACAGAAATGGTTAAGAAGCACTGCATACGCCATGCATTTATATATTTCTTCTCCTTTTATGCACTCCTGTTCTTGCAAGCACACGTTCGTTATGTAAATAGACCTCATGCAAGCATTGCTCATCACTCACTGTTTTGAAATGCAGCAATTGTTGCCTTGGGGATTCTGTGCCAGGAAGGTAAACTGCTGCTGGGTGTGTCCTGCCTTGAATTGGTCAACCACCTGACCACCACAGAGCCACCCTATCTGTGTGTGACAGAAGCACTCATGACAGGCCGGCTGCATCCTCCAACCAGGGGCAATCAGACGCTATCTTGATCCCATCCGGCTGCCTGGCAGAGCCTTATCATTGTGTCAATGGACTATGCTGCTCCCAGACGATTACAGGTGTGACCTTAGCCATTTCTGCACATCTGGTCTGGAGGGAGGGAGGGAGGGGGGAAGGGGGAAGGGGGAAGGAAAGGGGGGAAGGAGCATTCACCAGCACATTTCCTCCCGATATGATTGCACGATTTAGCAATGTGCAAATGTGTGTGTGTGTGTGTGTGCTCTTTGTCGCCCCACACCCCCTTTGTTTAGTGAGGTGGCCATTGCCCATGAATTATGATATGAGGTCAGACTGCAGACTGCATCCAGCATCGTATTGATCCCCCGTCTCCAAAAGCATGTGGAATATTGATTTGAAACTAAGATAAGGTACGACGCCGATGTCATGCCGCAATAGCAAATAATTGACATCTGCTGACATCTGTGATGAAATCAAATGAAATCTATCTTTTTTCCCATTACAGGAAAGGTCTTATGTCTGAATGTTTTATGAGGGTTAACATTGTTCCTAGAGCCGTTACAAATAGAGGTAATGTGCACGATTTCCTCCCTTTCACAATTGACAAAATAAAGTCCATCCTTACAAATTAGGCTGAAATCTGCATCTCTCAGGTTAACACGAGTTAGAGGTGATAAAAACTTATTTTACATCTTTCCTTATTTGCCTTTTTCCTCTCTCCTCATCCTCCACTTCATTTTATCTCTGCCTACTTTCACTTTAACAGCAACCAGATAAAATGACAACTCTTGTTCTGCATCACAGTTATTATCAGTCATTTTGTTAATGACTTGTGTGAATGAAAGTTTTATGAAAGTAAAGTTATGTCATGGCAAGGACATGTGCACTGCCACTGCCACTATACTTTAAATGTAAAGTATACCCCCTTTTTTATCTGCGAAGAGCATGAACAGCATCATAAAAGGTATTGCCACATGACCTATGGTTTTCATATTCACTAAGACTCTGAAGTAAGTTGTTTCTATATCGTATTTCAACCAACACTAGCTGAGAAATATTCCATAACCCACAGCAGATGTTCCACAGTAAGCAGGGTTAAAAAAAAATGCTTAAAGACATTGTTAACTTAGAACCGTGCAATTGCAGGTGACAGCTCTTTAAAGAGAAATATGCTAAAGTTCTGCTGTGGTGTGAGGTGGGTAAAGGTATAGGATGAAGCGCAAGTCTGCAGGTGTCTTATGGTGATCAAAGCCATTTTGCCGAACAGAGCGGTGCTCCCACCATGGACCCAAGAAATTATATGGTGCCGGTCATGCATACTCAACTCAGAATGTCCCTATTCCGTGCCACTACAAAACGCTTAGCGGGCATTTTACAGGTCATATCTATATGCCCCAAGGAAATTTTCTGGAGGGGAAAAGAAAAAAAGCTACGTTTATAAGTTCCAGTCTGTCCAAGTGAATTATACATTTACTTGCATGGTCCATCAATGAAGAGTGGTTTGTTTTTTGTAGTACAGCTTGGATAGCACATTAGTCAGACCCATGTACAGTAGTTCAATGGTAAGACCCCACTCAGTTGCATCTATTATTTGGCCACTGAGCCATAGCAAGGTGGGTCTCCATGTGCATGAGGGTGCATGCACTTCCTCTAATCGTGTTGCTCACATTCGCAGCGAAACCATATGGCATAGCGAGCTCGACTGAAAGTAGTTCCCTCTTTAAATTAGGAATTTCACGGTGACTGGAGGAAAAATAGGTTTTACTCAGGTTTTACTCAAGTATTATTCATGCAAGCATCAATTGATTTTAGGCTGTTTTCATCTCATTTCAACAATACTTCCAGGAAGAACACTACACAATAAAGGAATCTGAAAGGAATCTTCATAAGTTACATGATGTATTTGAATACCTTATATTATTTAACTGGCTACTTATAAGTAATTACTATGTACTTGCAGGTATGACTAGCTACCAAGAGAACATTTCTCGATACCAAACAACTGTGTACTGTATGTACTTCAAACTGTACTCAACAATACGACACTCTGAATGAAAGTGTTTTTCTAATGACCTACAGTAACTGCACACGCAGTATAAGGTAGGCCTATATATTTATAGACGCTATAATGGTGTGCCTATAAATAAACCCTTCCTGTAGTATTATACTATTATACTATTCATATATATCACATTTTATTAAAAGCAATATAGTGCATAGTTTTTTGGGAGCCATGGTGTAAAAATGATGAAAATCACTATTGTACAGGAACAACGCATGTAAAGACATTATCTACAGAAAAGTGAAACGTCGTTGGTTGGCGTTCTGAAAGCTTCACATATTACGAATCATAGGATACACTAGAATACCATGACCTTTTCTGTGGCTGCCATACTTATTTTGATATGACACTTAAAGCGTTCACTTACACACTTACAGAGAAAGACACAGAAAGCAGAAATACCCAGCACAGTGTGAGTGTCAGCTTAACCTGGAATCAGCCTCTCTATTCTCTATGTCCTGATTCTCTTGTAAAAAAAAGAACAGTTGATTGCAGGAGATAAATGAGTGTGTGGCATTTCCCAAGGAAATACATCCTCCTTTGACCCATGGATCCCAAAAGGAACTTGTTTATTGCTCACAGCCACTTCTCGTGTGCACATTGGTGCAGATCACTTTCTTTTGGATTTCTCCTGTTGTCACACACAAACTGTGCCAAGGTAATAGCGCCATCATAAAAATTATGAAAAATTACCAAAACTAATTTAATTATATCTATATTGTTATTATCTTGTCTAGTTTTTAACTAAATTATAAAATAATATTAAAATCTATATGGAAAACTAAATTATCGTGGGGCCCCCATAAACATATGGCTTCCCTGCATGGGGTCCCACCCAGTTTGAGCATTTATCGTGTTTCAGAAAACACAACACCCTTCCACTGACAGCCTAGGCAAAGTCTCACAATATATTAGGTAGTGCATGATATAAACATTCACCCCAGGGTGGGGCCTGACAACAGAATCTTGTCTTGTCTTATCAGAATCTTCACTAATTATCCCCTGACTGTATTTAAACTGGAGATACTGCAGCCCTCGAACACAGTTTGTTTGTTGGGAGGGCGGCCATTTGAATCTTTCTGGTGCGATAAGCAGCTACAAGACCAGCAAACCTGGTGCTAGTTTTGTATGTACTTTTATTTAAATGTACTGAACAGTATATGGTCAAGTGATGGGAAGTGGCTGGCTGTGTTTACTGGAGGTCTTCTCTCTTTCTGTATAGAACAACCCTCTGTCCTGCTTGTCATTCCCTGGTGATTAGTGTGCTAGCATCCCACCTCTAAGCAGCGATTAAAGAGTGCACACACCAGAGCCCCACACGCACGCATGCTGTGTTCTCTTGCTAGAATACTCCTCAGGTGCATGATCTAATTTCTTAATCTTCTCTCCATGTTTTACACAATGTTCAATGATGGTTGACGCAATGAAAGTGGACCGTTAACATGCTCTCCGGTGAGCAACTGTTTATCCAACAGGGCAAAGTGGCACGGCTCATGTTGCTCTTTCTGCGCGGTCATTGACCGCACGCCAGAGGCTTTTCAAACATTGGAGAAGCAATGGTGATAATTTGAGAGTACTCATTGGTCACAGTGTGACATCCATGAACCCATGCATTTTACAAAACTGCTGTACAAAACGATGTCCCATGGAGCCGTTTCTTTCCAAATATGCCTCTTTTCTGCTAGCTACACCAACTTGACATCTGTAAAAATGGTGCCTTGGCCAAATAAAATTAAACGTAAGATGAGCCAAGAGCAAAATACAGTACCGAGGCCAGTGGCAGTAACAATATGAATCAAAGAAAGAAACTAATAGGATGTTCTGCAACTTCTTGATGAAAATGCAGGTGAAGGAGAAAAAAAAGTGAGGGAAAGCTCAGTATCATCTCAAAATCAAAACAAAGTTTGAAGAGGAGCGAAAACATGCTGTACAAATGTCTCTAGTGGCCATTGGAAGCCAACAAGACAGCAAACTCAAGAAGCTGAGGGATCTGTTGTAAAGTTTACAGCCTAAACCAAATTAATTTTTTTTTTAGGCAGGGTACATGCTCTGGATCCATGAACAGGCAGGTTGTAAAATACTACATTGGGTAACCATCTGTTTGAGCCAATAACAGTACAACTGCGCTTGTAGAATTTGTAGAATTAGGCATAACAGAAAAGGGTACAAGTTAAGCTTTTATGTTTTACTGTTCACAATAAAACTCTAGGCATAGTACAAGCTGCTGTCTACCAACCACATTGTAATGCAATGCACTGCACCAATGCCGTGATTTCCATATACACTTTGTAAACACAAGCACAATATTGAAATTGTGGATGATAAATCTACATGGTACAATATCTATCATAGACTATTATGCATTGGTTTGGTTTATTCTGTAGTAAAGCTTTTGTATATACCCTACGTTTAAATCTTTCCGCCTACATTTGATATGACATGCCACTTATAATCGTTAACATTTCAATTTCATGACGTACTTTTGTCAGTATTAACACCAACATTGATGTCTTTCATTACAGTTCAGTCAGTTTAGTCCTATAATTTTATTTACAGCTCATTAAACATATTTAGAGTGCAGTGCACATTAATGTTCATCAATGACCAACACATGATTATTGTATGAGGTCTGAATTGGTACTGTAAGCTTTATGTATACAATTTCTTTGTTAATTGTTGATGACTAAAACATGATAATCACAAAGTGACTGGGAAGCAATCATCCATGAAATTGTGGTGACCCGCATTGGTGACTTTAGACTATTTTAGATGTGCCCAAGCACTCCTAAAATGCATTTCAGCATTCCTAAAGAAAGAAAAGAAAAACAAGTATTAGGATTATTTTTGGAAGAAAATAAATAAATAAATAATAATAGCCATGGTTTTAGCCCTAGATTTCGTGAGGATGGATAACAATTTGCAACTAACACCTGCTACGTGCTCTGTTGCATCACACGCAAGGCAAGGCGGCCAGGTGGATGCTGCATGTATGTGGAGGGCCAGGGTGCCACTAGACCCAACCGACAGTTTGGTAATTTTGTCTAAAGGTTTTGGTTTCCAAAATAGATAGATAGATGTATAATTCTTAGATACATCTTAATTGCAACTATAATTCTTAGAAATCATCCCAAAACACAAATATGTTATATGTGTGATGTTTTGAATGTGCAGAAAGCGTTAATCTTGAGCATACTAGTTATTATTAAAGTTCCGGCATTGCTACATTTTTAAATGCAATAATTAATTCATCATTGAGGTGAATTGGTGCCACGTGTATAATAATTATACCCAAACTAAATATGACAGAATAGTAAATCATGCCTATGTACTGTATGTGTTGACTAAGCAGGGATAACACATGAGAAAAGTTTATACACAGGTGAATTTGAAAACAATACATAATACCAGAGACTAAAATTATATTTAAATATATAAATATATTTTGAAGTGTCACCTGTTCCGGACTTTTGTGTTATCCTTTACATAAATAAATCATCTTCCCCAGAAATTGGTGCAGAAAATGCACAAATTGGTGCATAAGAATTCCCAAGACTGCAGGAAATGAAGTGTTTCACTCTCAAACGTTCCTGGAGGAGGACCCCCAGAATCCCAAACTAACATGTGTCCCCTTTCCAATGTTTTAGCAAGACCTACACATGAAAAAGCACATATAAACATATGAATGTAGCCTATTATTCATATATAGGCCTACAGTGAGCGTTAAGGTTATTTAGAAGTCTCTGTATGTGAGCCTACGTCACATTCTCAATCGGGGCTGAGTCCCCCTAATGATCTGATCCTAGAATCTCCCCTGGTGACCAGATCAAACCAATAGTATTTAGATAACTGGCATTTAAATGATGGACCTTGGCAGTGAAAAGGAGACAAATAAGACCTTCAGCAAATTGCACCAGGCTTGTATCGCACACTCTTCATATTTATGTGACATTTATCACATAGGACAAAACTGTCTGGAAAACATTATTCTGACTGCATGTGTGCTTGAGAGTAGTGCCCTTTAGAATATTGCAGGATGTGCCTGATTGTTGCTGTATAGTTTCTTTTTAAATTAATAATTTGTGAACTAGCAGGGCCTTAACAGCATAATTTGGGCATTCACAGTGTGCCATGGTTCCATTTACCATTAATAACAAAGTGTAACATAGTAGGTTTCTTTGCTTAAGCGGCACTAGAAATACCCGTTTCAAATAGAATTTAAATAGTAAAAATCTGTTTCTAAGAGAGAACGCCCCCCAGAGCATGTTGTCTTCTCCGCCTCGGTGAGGGTAATGGCATGCAGCTGTTGGAGAGGGCTCGAATTTGACTTTGCATGAACCCTGTCTACCATGAAAGATTCATGATGAGGAAGTACAAAGAGGGATAAAACATATACACACACCACCAACAAAACATTATTTCATGCAGGTTTTTGCAGAAAACAAATCTGAAAAGAAGAATTTTGTTGATTATTGGTTATAACCAGTGGGTGATTTTGCTGGTGTGTATTATGGGGTTATAAATGCAGGTACTAGTTATATGTCTATCTCTAATTCAAAAGACTGTTTTTGTGCCATGTCTGAAGTGTCTGCCCGCAATCTAATAAATGTCCAATAAAACCTGCACTGATTCCAACAGTGGATATCCACAGTCCTGAGTAGCTATTTCCTTGAGGGCCATTACAGTCATTAGCCTTATCTTATCTTTAAACAAGGAGAACTAAACAGTGCTCCCTCCAGCCCCATTCAACCTGAGTGCAGGAAAACTTAACTTCTGTGCTGGAGTGACTTTGCTCTCCAGAGGAAGGCCTGGTGTCAGCAAGCCTATGGCACCTGGCCTTTCATGGCCATACAGTACACCCACAAGCTTTACCCGGCAGGACTGCAGCTGAGCTGGTTGGTGTAGGCTGCACTGCAGTCAAAATGCCAAGCATAGATATTTTTATGGTGGCAGGGTAATATTTGTCTCCTTTACATAATTGTCCTCTCTTAGTTCCAGCTCATTGTTTTGATTCTGCGTAAGGTGAAAACGTAAATATTTCTGTTCATACTGCAGCTATAGTACCAGCCATACTTCTACCTGGGCATGTAAAATCAATTCCCTAATCCTAGGACTTTTTTTAAATCCAAAAACATTATATGGAATGTATTCTATAGTGTTTTGTAACTTGTGTGGGCCAAATATGCTAGGTTATTTACAAAGTGATTCCAAATTAGGTTTGTAAAGGCATATATTTTATATCATGAAAATCCCTGGTGTCTCTTATTTCAGGCAGCGGGTATTTTTGGACAAATGTCGATGTTGTTAGAAATAAGATGCCAAGCACTGACAACATAACCTTTCAGCTCTCAATGAACATTAGCAAATGTCAGGTCTGGCTATATTTTACAGAGGGAACTAACATTTTACAATAAACAACAGGAGGGAAACAAACTGAGTTATATACAGTGTGTTCGATCACTTGTCCCATACTACCAGAGCAGGACAAGATAGCCCGGTGCCACAGGCTACTAATAAGACTTAAGGGAATCATTTGTAGACCCCTGGAGCTGTCAGGGTGGTAGTACGACATCTTAATGCAAAATAATGAGATGTCAGGGGCTTAAAACCTGGTTGAATTCCAATGTTTTTATTAAGTTATTTTAACAATATAGATTTTCCATGAAGAAAGGAGGCACCAGCCCTTATTTCTGCAAGAAAAGCTATCCACACTTGCTGTTTAATGAAGCATTTTTCCTCACTTTACACATATGCTAACAGAGCAGTTAATAAGAAGTTTGTTTTGAATCAGCCGTGCCTGAATTGTTGAGCCATTGTTAGACGTTCTACTGATACTGCACAAAGCCGTACATCTTCATCTTTCACAGCCTAACTCAGTGTTTTTGAAATGAATGCATTCAGACATCAGTGGGATAACGGTCTCCCACAAAAACCAACAACCAGCGGCATGCAGTATAGCCCACAATAACCCCATATGCCATGCTTCACATACAGTATGCACAGGTTTGCTCACGCTAAAACACAGCGTCCCAACTGCGGTCACAAGGAGTTGTAAATAGCTTGAGGTGAGTCGCAAGGTGAGGGGGCAGAGTGAGGCTAATGTGAAGAGACGTGCTAAGTGTGGGCTAAATAGCTAGCAGGACACAAGGCAGAAGGCCTGAGGAGAAGGAAGGGGCTAGGCGGGGGAGACTTGCACTGTAATAGAGACCGAAGCTGTGTGAACTAACTAAACCGTGCATCAATATGTTATTACTTTTTCCAGTAACTAGTAGTGTAACTAATGACTTTTTCCAAAACAGTAATATTAATACAATTACTCCAATCCAAGTAATGCTGCATTACTTGCGTTACAAGAACGAGATATTTGGTCATAGCAAATTTAGAGGATTCAATTCGAAAATGAGCTGACTTCACAGGTGGTCATTTTTCAGAAAGGGCGAGGCAGGGTAGTGATTGTGAAAGTAATATAGAAATGTAACTAGTAACATAACTAATTACTTTTAATACCCAGTAATAAGTAAAGTAATATTATTACTTTTTGAAGGAGTAATAAGTCAATAGTAATGTATTGCTATTCCTGAGTAACTTGCCCAACACTCCTGTCCACTCACTTGAGAGCACGCTTTGATGCCAGTATGGACATGCAACAAACACTCATCTTGGTGTACATAACAAAGCTGTATATATATTTTTTACCATTGTCTTCCTAAATGTGACCATAGACCTGGTTTGACTTACCAGCCTGTTCCATGTGCTAGCCGTCACCCTGAATTCAAAACCTTGACTTGTAAGGTGTTTGAAAGCACAACAGGCAGATCTGCCTCTTTGTGTGGTCTGGTCTCATTCAGGCCAGTGCTAACCTGACGTGCAGGAACACCCAAGGACCCAGCCTGTTCACGCACAATCTGCAGTGGCACAATCCCATTACTCAGCCTGTTATTGGTCCTTTTCACACAGGCTCAGGCAGCCACAGTCAGCCTGGCTGCCTCTCAGGGGAATGAAGCACCCGCTGACACCTTTTCTAAGGGGGCTCGTCGCTCTCTCTCTCTCTCGCTCTCACTCTCTCGCTCTCTCGCTCTCACTCTCTCGCTCTCTCGCTCTCACTCTATCTCTATCTCTCGCTCTCTCGCTCTCTCTCTCTCTCTCTCTCTTTCTGTCTTGCTCTCTCTATCTCACTCTCTCTTTCTGGCTCACTATCTCTCTCTATCTTTATCTCTCTCTCTCTCACTCCATCTCCATTGTCTTTGCCGCCTTTCCCTAATCGCCTCTCATCCTTCATGCCTATCCCTCTGTTTCTTCCCCTTTTTGCATGACCTGGCTCTTCTCTCTCTCTCTCTCTCTCTCTCTCTGTTGTCAACATCCCCCCTCCCCGCCACAATTCGCCCCAACACCCGCTGCTACATCCCCTGTTGCCTCTCTGTGGACACCAGCAAACATTACTTAGCAGTCTGCTCAGCACAGCCATGGCAAAGCTGCCAATTCACCTGCTTAAATTGTTGTAACCCCCCTCCCCCTTCCCCAGACCCTTGGCAATTACCCACCCTGCATAAGTAAATGCATCTGGCACACAGGCCTGCTCTGATCGGTGCCCTGCGTCAGATACACAATTTACAAAAGGCAATATTGTATGTGGCTCCACCCACCAGTTCTAATTGTAGTGATGGAAATGTACAGTATAGCTGCTTTGTGTGAATGGAAGAGATCACACTAGAGTCTAAAGTATTTAAAGGAATGTCTCCTGAGGAGGATTTGTGTCATATTTGACACGTTAGATGTTAGCATTTACTATTGAATGCGGTGAAATATTTTCAATGGCAGATCAGGATAAATCCATTTTAAGAGCTAAGACTCACTACGCTAAGACTCACTACACTAAGACAGCTGTTAGATATTGTGTAGGCCCATACAGTTTTAATATAATTCTAGAGATTTTCTGCTTCTATTCGTCAAAAATGTACAACTAACATGTGAATGTCAGAGCACAAAAAGAAAAACGGAATTGAATTACGGCGTGCAGAATTGTGAATCCTTATACAATGAAACAACAATGTTGTAACTCTAGGATAGAGTAACTTAAGAAGTAAATTCTTAAATGATATGCACATCAGGGGAGATACAATCTAATTTACTACACCTTGTCATTTCATCTTACATCCACACAATAACGGAGCGCTTCCTCACAATTAACCCTAAGGTTTGGAAATGTAGACACAGAAGTTTAAATATTACATTTATTTTATCAAAGGAATAGAACAACCTTCCAAAATTACCAAAGACAGTATAAAATGAGCAGCTGCCTCCTATACATATTAAACATGTACAGTATAGGCTGTAACTACTGTACATGCTTAAAAGTCTTGTAATTTATTAAATGTATGAAAATAGTTCACAAAGTGATTTGATAGCCAACAATAAAATAGAAACAAATGGACAAAAAGACAAATATACAATTCATTAAAACGTGTTCTACGTGCACAAGTCATACTGTATGAGCATGCCTACTTGTATATGTAGTCTGTGATAGCTTAAGTAATTGTGTTTACCTTTAGCATCAATAGTGCAATGTTGACCATCATGACCATAGCTGTCGAACTAAAGCAGCTCATTGCCTCTCTCATTAAACTGCAAGCCAATTAGAATACCAGATGCCTTTTTAGTACTGTTTGTAATAGCATTAGGGAGAAAGCAGGGCCCCAAACCAACAACTGAATAACCAAACAACCTGCCTAGCCCTCCGCAAACACCTTTGCCGATCCCTGTCATGCAGCAAAAAGGGACCTGATGAATACAAAGAGCATGCAAGTGGTTTAGGATAGATAGAATGTGTGTGTCAGGTGATATCGAAGGATGAGAATCAAGTCCTTTAAAACAACTTGAGGAAATACATTTGTGATCAAATAAGTTAGAGAAGACAAAACCAGGAGAAGTGGCAAGAGCCCGCTCCACAGTCACTTCTTAGTTAGGCTGCTAATGATGTTTGTATTCACCCCCCATAGTAAACCCCATAAGCCTGCACACAAAGCATCTTAAAAACAACTCTGAACCCATTGTTGTGTTACAGGTGGGGAAATTAGCTACTATATGGAGGAGGGGGGGAAGGAAGGGGGCGCTCCATTGTCTGTTGCCGTGGAAACCAGCTCTGGTCTGCAGAGCTACTTTTCTGTATGTTGCCTACCTGAAAAAGACTCTTTCTGCAAAAGTGTGTAGAGGAAGAGAGGAGAGGAAGATGGATTAGGGCTGTGCGGTATTATGGTTATATTGAGCTATATGACTAGATATTTTCTTTCTGGGGTTGTTTGCTGCCTAGTATTAGTGTCTAGAGCATGTTAATGTAGCCTAACACTGAGCCAATAGACTAGATAAGATATTTGACACTGTGTCTGCACTGTTAGTTAATTATGTAAAGCTCATTGAGTTGTCAGAACGGCAGGCCTCTTAATGTTATATATTGAATAGCCTAAACATGAAGTTTTAGTATTGATGTTCAATTATCTTGTTAACAAAAGCTTTTCAATAGCCTACATCAAGAAATACATTATAAATTGGGGACTTATATCAGTGATAAGACCATGACAAAAGTTGGTAACCCTGCATGGGTTTTTAGAAAATAAAATAAAACCTACACAACAGAAACTTCTGAAAAGCTTTCCATTTGTCTATAGACACCGGCCGGCTGCAGTGAGATTGGTTCATCATTGCTGTCAATGCTTTTGTTATCATGGAAATCTTTTCCATCATTAAGTGTGTATATTTTGTGCCTGAGATACTCTGTTCCTCCCGCACACACAATACACGCGCACGTGCACATGCTCCTCTGCACACACACACACACACACACACGCATGCGCATTCAACTTGGTAAGAACTCAACTGTTGTCAAGCAATTTCTCCGTTTCTTTTTCCATTTCCTGGAATTGTTGAGGCTGAGATGGCGGCGAGGTGTTCATTTTCTTTTTCATTCTCTTCTCTGACACCAAATGGATCGGTGGTGGATGATGCTATTGTGAGCTTTCTTTTCCTCTCCCTAAAGCCCGGGTAGAAGATTACCAGACTTTCTGCCCCATGTTTAGTGGACTATACTGTATGTTTTGGAGAGAGGATATATCTTTGTTATAATATGGGTGACATATCCAGTTTCCTTAAAAATGTGCCTCAGTGTAAATCATCAGCAGATATTTATCACATTCATTAATATGTATAGTATTCTGCATGGGACATACTAAAAAACATCAACCATTCTTGCATTAATAGAAATAATATAAATGAATGTTTTTAGGTTGATATATCTTAAATCAAATGTATCTGCTTATTCAACCTCCATTTCATTCCTCCAACCTGTATCTATGGCAAGCTATCACATGGTAATGTAACCACTGCAATACATACTGTATTTGACCCTCTGGATGTAAAAGCATGATTGTGAAGTTAAGTGGATTTGGAGAGCAGTGCTACAGGGGTGGAGTCAAACTATGTTTGGTTTTCATTCAGATCTCCTGCGTGGGCATGAGTGCCAATCTCATTGGATTGAGGCCACTGCAGGTTAATCTATTCTATTTGCTATGAACAAACAATGAATAATGTTTATCAAATGTTTATCAAACACTTTCATGGAAAGCTTACATGTAAAATCTCAATGGGATAGTGTAGACAAGGGCATTTAAAGTGTATTATATGACTTTGAACTATGGTATAAACCCAAGAGCAGCAGCCAATAGCCATATTCTCAAACAGATGGAATAGATTCACTCAGAGAAAATAGGGTTTCTGTAATGCTAATGGTAAGGGGAATCTGTGTGCTTACCGAATCAGCATCATTATTACATACAGTAGAGCCTTTCCTGGAAGGGCGACACAAACTTTTGACCTGGGAGAGAGAAGGGCCTTTAATCTTGAAGCTCACCATGTCCTGCCTCCTGGGAACTTGGTTGAGCGAGTAGCTGTAAAGCTAGTGTCATCAGTGCCAAACCTGGTCTCAGTGATTCCTGGTCTTATGTGCTCCACGCTGCAAGGCCTCAGCTGCGATTCCCATTGCCTCTCATCTCGTCCATCTGTGCCTGGGACCACAAGGGCACTTCAGCCTGCTCTCGCTCTCGCTATCCCTGTATCATCATTCCACACCCGCACTGTTATCTGATTGAAACCTAAAATAAAGATGAAATTGCTCCCCCCGCGAGCCTGGGAAGGGAAATGTGTATGTGTATCACATTTTGTCAGCAGCGCTCATGCAGTGAAGCAAAAGCTTGTGAAGGGGGTTGTCTCTAGAATCTACAAACATAACTGTAGTTGAAAAGTGCTCCATTTATAAATGATGATGTCCTGGAACATTGAGCTGTGATCCGGCTTCAACTTAACTGACTTTTACCTTCAAACATTTTTCTCAGTACAGTGAGTATGAGCGCATGATGTTAAATCTAGCATGTAGAAAATTTTTTGGTATCCTTTGCTTTTTTTGTATGAGAAGAAGCACACTTTTTATTTTAAAATATTGGATCAAGCAAACAAACATTTCTTAGATTTATACTCATACTTAGCCTTAAGATCATTTCCGATGGCGTGCTTACAATTGGATCATACGGAGCATAAGAAACCTTTCTTAAGCAAATTATAAGAAGCACATTTGGAACACACTGTACACACCTGTGCTCCATAAATCTCAAACCAAGTTCAAATTGATGATACCTGAATGTGTTTATACTGTCACAGATTTCCCCTTATATGATCATAAATTAGGATTTAGTCAGGAGTTTATGGACCAAAAGAGAAAAGCAAACATTTTGAAAGATTGGATCACAGTGGTGGCAGAGGAGATTGAATACAAACAACACATATTATTCAGTGGCCTTGACAAACAAAGCCAAAGAGGTATCTTGGGACGAATTCACCAGTGCATGAGGGGCAGCGTCACAGAACTGTGGCTGATCCGAGAAGGAAACGTGAATGATGGGCATACTGTGTGTGTGCATCTCATTTGGCAATATCCTTACATAGCAGGAAAATAACATGTCAAGTCTCTTTTCATAGGGTTAAAGTAAGGTTTTACTACTTACGATTAAGTAAGTCACATTTGAGGTCAAAATTGACCTCAAGTCAATGTGATAAATTATGCCCCAGGTCACGACGCCATCCATTATTAACAGGTTGTGATGTTTTTGTTGTTCCCAAACTTTTGGAACAATTACATTTTACAAGAAGTAGTTTCCCCTCCCTCCCAACCCACAGGTTTGAGAAGCACTGCTCCAGTGAAAGACAATTATCTACAGCGACGTGAAGTAGCTTCACATTCAGTTCCCTGTACCCTCCCCTTTCTTGCTGGTCTGTGTCACTAAAGTTTCAACTCCTCACCCGTAAACCCCAGCTCAAGGATCCCTATAACTCCTAAAAGGTATTCGCTATATCCAAGTTATCAGCTGAGAATTTGAGCTCTGGCTGACTTGGCAAAATAGAAAGGAAAGAAAAGAAGTTAGTACCAGAGGATTATGATACAATCACTCTACGGCCTGTTATGCTGGCTTAACCCAAAATAAGGCCTATCTTCAGGTAAACCTAGATAAATCAGAATAGTTAACTTGAAAAGCCCGTATTTGTTTCCCCCTCAAAGTTTATGGATTTTTATTTCTTGCTCTGTTTGCTGTTTCTAGCCTTGATTTTGTGATGACACGTCATATTCTCTGTCCAGCGTGATGGGGAGTTCCTACTGCATGTGCAATGTGATGCTTTTGTTGACATTGAGATAAAGCCTTGGACAATCAAAACGTCTGTATGCATTTCTGCCCCCTCATCACTCACTCCTAATTACTGAGATGAAATATTCATGTGACTGATGCAAATATTGAATTAGGTCAAAGGCTTAAACATTATCCAGTCGCAGCCTTCTGTCAAAGCTTTCAATCGCCTCCTCAGTAATTGGTTCATAACTCAATAACATATGTTCTCTTTATTATTTAAATTGACTCCTACACAATTAGCTTGTCAAGACATGACTTGTGTAAACACGCAAGTCATTGCCCATCTTCAAATTATTTGCAGGGACAGGCTTGCATGTGGTAACTGCTAGAGGAAATAATGTAAAGTAACAAAGTAATGTAATTGTTGCTCTGTTTCTACTGATTTATGAATGATCAATGAACAAAGCTGAAATTAATCTACCTGACCTAATTAAGGTATACCTTTTCAAGTACCCATGGAAATTGCATTCAATATGCCAAAGCACTGTAATGAGAAACTTTACCTATAGTGCCTAATTAATATAGGCCTTCAAGGTGATCAATAGGTTAGTGGTGTGTTTTACACAAGCTAGTTTGTTTTGATTCGAAAAGGTAATTTGCTCCCCAAAGCAATCAGATTATTTATAAAAAGTATCAGTAAAATTATATTATAATTCTGCTACATGACCGTGCCTTCTATTTCCACTATGGGTGGAAGAATGACACATTTTTTAAATGCTTGTAGCCATTGGCTTGGGTAGATGGGGAGTGATTGTTATTATTCTCAGAGTAATGAGAGAAGCTATTGTGTATTATTATCCTTTTGTAGAGGCATTACATTTTATCTACTACTCCTTGGGGACTCTATTCAATCCCATCAATGAGATGTAATTTCTTGTTTACTTCCTAATTGTCTATCTATTCGTATGCTTAGGAGGAATGACTGTGTTGTCTTGGTGGAGTAATGTCTATAGCGTAAAGTCTATTACATGTTGATCATGATATCTTGGTGTACAAATTGTAAGTTTTCCACACATAATAAGATATTCAAATGAGGTAATTTCCGTAAGGATGCCTCTGAGAGGATTAGAAACATTCACATTAGACCATTAATACATGAGTGTAAAGTTTGTTTGTGTAATATTTTGTGTATAAGGTTGATCGACTCACCACCTACAAAGCTTATCACTGTAATGTGTGTTATAGCTACAATATGTTGCCTGGTCACGTTGATTTTCAACACTATAACACAAATAATCATTCTAAATATTTTCTTGGGCGGTCTATTTGTTGTCCCATTAAAATGTAAAAGGATAATATCTGGTTACTGAAAAGGCCAGGCAAAGGCCATTCCTGAACTATTATAAAGGGGCACACACATTAGAAACAATATTGCTCAATACATTAGCTACAGTGTGTCTACAAATGAGTAAACCGTAATGGGATAGCCAATAGCCAAAACTATACTGGGTGTTGATAAACATCTTTCCCCAGCAGTGATCTGCTGTGCCCCAGCGAAATCTTACATTCAAATATCAACAAGCTTTTTCATTCTAATGTACAACGTCAAATCAACAAAATTCAAGCTGAGGAGCATGTATTGGCGGTCCTGTCCGTACAGTGTCGTAAGGACATTTAGAATGTGTCTGTGCTCGATCAGTTATTCAGGTGACTGGCTACACAACCACTAAAGCTTCTGTAGGTAAGATTTGAGAGTTCAGAGACTTTCAAAGACTTCAAAATCAATAACATAAAAAGCTCCCCCTCTGCTTCCTCCCTCCGGAGCCCGTTGGTCTGCCATTGCAAAGTGCCATTGACAAACCTGCTGTAGCTGTATGTGTGCATTCATGTGAGTGACAGGCAAGATGGATTTGGCGGAAAACAGGTCCTGATTAGTCAGAATTATTTTGGGCACGGTCAAGAATTTAAATAGATGTTTAGAGGCGAGGGACATCAACCAGAGCAAATATTCTCACAAAGGATTTCACTCCCTGGTAGCTGATTGATGGCTGTGACATTTCAAAGAAAATACACTAAATGTATAATCCTACCTACTGCACAGCACCTTGGTAATCTGTGTTGTGTTGTACACCCCCAATAAAGCTTAAATAAAGTTTAATGTCTCAACGCCAATGCCAAGGGATGATTCCTCTAGTCTATCGCTTTATTTAGGAGGAAATAAAGATTGATATTGCCTTCAGGTAATGCAGTATTTTAGCAGATTTTTCTTTTTTTAGCCCAAGTCCTTGCAGCCTTTGCGCACGTGTCAACTCCACTTTCCACTTCACTCGTCTTGAAAAATAAGGAAAAAAATCTAAAAAATATATATTTGCTGTAATTTGCTGTAAGGCGCAAAAACACTAAACATAGAGGCCTTGAATTAGACCTTGAGCATCAAGTAGGCCTATATTCAGTGTGACAGAGTATGCTCTGTAATGGAGGTGATCAGCGAAAGAGTTCCAACAGAGTATACTATTCCTTGCTAATAACACAAAGTCATGGTATGCCAAGATTGACATTTTGAAAAATGTATGATGTGTTTTAAATGGTGAAAGCCAGTTACTTCGGTATTACAAATAGTTGATAGTTGTACAATATAACCTCCATGTATTGTATGATGCCTTTTGTAACTGAAAACCACAATTTGTTATGCCCATGAACTATCATTATTTTTAAAATGGTAAAAATGCAGGGTGTGATTCTTTGATTTCTCAGCGGCCTTTGGAGAGAGAAATAATGAACTCACCGCAACATCAATTATAGACATGAGGCAGTCACAGATAATGCAAAACAATATTTCAAAAGTATTTTGTTCAATCTCAACCATAATACAAATGTGAACTAGTAATTGTGTTTTTTTTTTTTTTTTAAGAAAAAAATATCTAAATGTCAGACGAAGTTATCTCACCTTATTTATAGTGCTTTCTGTACTGAAAGATAATCTTTAATTTTCTAAGGTTGACGGTTGTGTGAGTTGGAAAAACAACGTATGGACATCACTGTCATAGCAATGGTCAAAATCCTTTAAGGTATACCAAATATAACTATGGTGTATTTGCACCAAGACTTAAACACATTAGAAGTGTATTTCCACTGAGCCTTGAAGAATTTTGAATATGAACTGCAAAAGCTTGGATGATAGATGCTACAGTATGAATTCACATTTTCCTAAAAAATGTCTCAAAGAGTAATACTTACCTGCAGACATAATGTGGTGTATAAATATGTATTTGTCTGTTTATTTCTGACATTAATAAGCAATGCACAGTAACACATGTTCATTTTAGTTCTATTTTAGTTCTATTGTGAACGTCGTCAACAATAGTGAAATACTGCTTCACCAATGTCACCAAAATGGATCTATTAAAATAAATGTGACGGTAAAGGAATGCTCCAACACAAATATGACAAAAAGTGAATTTAGCTTTATTTTTAAACCATGAAATTTAACTGTCCCAGTGTCTTATGATAGGAACTTTGACCTGCTCAGAATAAATACGTTTCAATACGACATCTATGAAGTTATTTGCACCAGGTTGGCTTGTGCACCCATATAAACTATACATATACACATTTGACTGTATAGTTAAAATGTTTTATGGCTCTCCTATTAATTGAATATCTAAAACCTCACAAAGTTAGCATACAGATGACAAGTGGAGGTGCACATATCCTGTCTCTGTCTGGTTAAACGGAAAAACGTCCTGTGAAGTTTGTAGCAAGCGAATAGACTACTGTAGATTGTTTGTAATGATTTTCCAATAAACTTGTAAAAACACTTACAACAAATTCAGTAGAGCTTTATGGAGAAAAATGAGATATGATATTAAACATGCATCTCATCTCACATTGGAATCTGATAATAGACTCAATATCTGATAAATCAGTATGGTTAAATGATGAAAAACCCATTTATTTTTCCAATCTCTACCTTTAAGAGACCTGAAAACAGTACCTCTATCTAAAAAGTGATCTTATTACCCAGCCCTAGCTGAACTACAATATGTTCAATATAATACCCAATTAACTCTCCTTGTCTATTTGGATGTCTATTCCTCAGCAAAGGAACAGACCTTTCCCAGTGTCCTTTGGCTGTCTGGCTTGCCGGCTGGAGAAGATAAACCAGGGTAGTAAACCAACCTATTTGTTCTCATCGATGCAGAGATGCGTTTTGAGAGCAGTGGTCCACTGCTGTGAGTCGTTAACAGGCAAAGCGTTAACAGAACACGACCAAGATGGGTGGGATTTGCCGGACAGCGGTGGGTACACGGCTGCAGTCTGACCTCTTATCAGGCATCATCCCATAGCTGCCTAAGCGCAGACTACCGCAACACTAATCACCCACCCGTCTGGCAGAGGAAGAATAGGCTAGAGCCCCAGCCAGATTCATTCAGCCGCACAAATGACAGCCCGGTGGAGGGGAAATAACTGCTTCAGATCACTATCAGTCATATCAGTCGATAGTCACGATGGATTTCTACCTGGGCCCACGCCATCACATTTTCTGCCCTACAAAAAGTGGCACTTTTAAGCTGCTTCGCTCATAATGTTGTTTCCCGCTTCTTGACTGTTGGCAAACGGTTCAACCACGAAAAAGCAGTTAAACTACCAGCAGAGACCCATGCAGTTTATTTTTGGCTGATTAGAATAGCTTTTTCAAGCTATGCTGAAAAATTGCTGAGTTTGGTGAACTGGATCTAGGAACGGTAAAAGAAACAGTCATAACAAAGCTGTCAGTTGTGCCACCCTGACAGGTGCAGCAAAACTGACACAGCAGGGAGATGGAGTCTACATGCTTAAGGTGTTTTAAGTCATCTCTCCTCATTAGACCCCTTGTTAGAGAAATTATGCAGTGTTTACTCAGGGGAGTGGTCTAATTTTTACAGCCAATTAAATTATGTGTAGATTTCAAAATTGATAGATAGTTTAAACATAATCAATCAGCTAATGTAAAAATACTTCAATTCCCTACAGTTCAATGAAATTCTTCTGGAAATTTGTCAGGAAAGAAAACTTTTAACAAACTGCAGTGGTGAACAGAGGCAACATTTCTACTCTGAGCTAGCATATGGCTATGTCATGATACAGTCAACCTAGCAGAAAATCTAAAACCAATCTTACAAACAGAATTGCGAAACTGAACATTGACAATTATTCCTACATTAGTTTTAACATATGGACTTGCTTTTTACTTTTACTTTTGTTTAAGAAAGGCCAAATCCAGTGTATCAATCATCACAATATGGTGTGGTAACAACACATAGCCTTTAATCTACCTCCACAGTTAAGATCTCTTTGCATGGCTCATGAAAAAGCATACAACAGCATGATTATACCACTTTCTTATGTTTTAGTTAAAAACCAGGAGAAAGATGTGACATTTCTCAAATCCGTATTTAGGCCATGACAGTGGTGAATTACGGTTCCTTTATACAGTACTGTAACAAGAAAGCCTTTAGCTCTCACCTGGATTCATTTTTTTTGTGCAAGTATTTATAGTAAATGTATTATGACATGGTGTTTAAACTTAGTTCAAGAAACTGACATTAATTAACTGACATTGAGGTTTGAAAGATTATTCCTTACTAGGAACAATACCCATATTCCTTACAAAACATCAAAACAAACAACACCTCCATAACCTGCTCCTCACTATGTACATATAAGACTATGTCTAGATGTTTAACTGCAGTGGGGCCTGAACATGCCAGATATGCTGAGCCCAGACTGCATCAAATCACTGTCAAGCAGCATAAACCACTTCCTGCTAAATTGAGTGAAAGATTCCGAAAATGTCTCTTTAACTGAATATATGGATTTGGTGCCAGGTCAAATACAGTGGGACAGGACTTCAAATGGAAACCTCAAAGACAATGTCAGAGGTCCCAAAATGAAATACCCACATGGGAATGACCAATTCCGGCGCTACAAATGTGTGTGAATTTATTCCAGCAAGTCTAAGGTAAACGATATGGAAAATGCTGACACTTTGGGGAAAACGACCTGGCTTCTGCCTGGGCCTCAGGAGCAATGGGCTTGGAGGGCAGTGGCCTGATTTCCTCTAAAAATCACTTACCTACAGGCCACCGCGCCCTCACATAAGCCTGTTATGGCCACTGTAAACTTATACTCCATCATTCCCCTCAAATATGTTGGAGTGGCATCGGCCTGCAGGTATCTTGGGAGAGATGAAATTAAAATCCTGACAGATGGATAAAAACAGCACTCACCCATGTCTGCCCCCATAGCTGCTTTGTTTTTTGTTTGCAGATGTGGATACAATCAAGAGAACAGGTGGTCAGAGCCTTGCTACCACAGGGTTCAATTAGACTTCTTTCTCATTTATTCTTTATGTTTACTGGTCGAGGATTCAGTATTGGAGGTTCTGGGAGCTGTGCCGTGGATTGGGTTATTTTTTAGTGCTTCTGTGGTGTCGTCTCCGGGGTTCCGCTAATGGTGGCGGCATGGTGGTGCATAGTTGGTGGGCTGGATTATGGGTGGGTGTGTGCCCTGGCCTGCAGTGCCTGGGGGTTTAGCTTGGGGGAGCTGGTCCATTTAGACACCTGCCCAGTGTCTGTGTTCGGTGATGCGCTCCTGGTGCCACATCCTTGGGGGTCTGGGGTATGTTGGTGTGTAG
>JAODOY010018548.1:0-25743 GCA_025399855.1 Forbesichthys papilliferus | reverse complement strand
ATATATATATATATACACATACATACATACATACATACATACATACATACATACATACATGTATATATGTATATATATATATGTAGCACTTCCTGGAACTATTTTGGTGTAGTGAACCATGTGACCATTGAAAATGTCAAACTTCCGTTGGCGTAACTCTGTTCTTTCCATGGCTCTGAGCGCCGCTTCACTGCTCCATGCTTTTATGAACACTATAGTTATTGATGTGATATCCAGATTATGATGAAAGTCATAATTTGTACTATATCATTGTAGTCAAGGGTTTACAGATTACAAACAGTAATCTATCAGTCCATTACTTAGCTGGCCTCACTATAAGCTTTTAGTTCTTTTGTAAACAGGCTAAATGTATGCATGTGTTTTCCTTTGTGTGGCAGATTGCATATATACATTCTGCAATCACCAGGGCATATGCATGCCTGTGTTTAGCATACTGTTCGTGGCTAGAAGGTGATGTTTTACCACATGTAAGCACCCACTATATATACGTTTATTTTAAACGATGCAGTAAATCCATATGCACAGTTCCAAATACCAAACACATTTGAACAATACCGCATGGTAACATGCGATATTGGACTCTGATGTCTGGTATATGTGTGGGACAGTGGTGAGTCAGTGTGAATGCGTGTGGATGTGTGGGTGTGTGGGGATACACTTGTATAAACAATGGTTTGGCATGCCATGTTGCTTTCTGTTTAACAACGTGTTATATTTGATATTTACATGTGTTTACCACCCCTCCTCACACCACCATAACACATTCATTTTGGGCGTATGCTCTATCTTACATGTATTATTTGACATTATTTCCTTCTCACTGTATTAGTTCATTGATGTGTTTGCATGCCACACTTGTAAGGCACAGGACTGTGGGATATTTTCTAACACTGTGCCCCTGTGTTTCTGTGTGTTCACGCGTCTTTATGCTTCTCGTGTTTGTCCTTTTGTTTCTATTTGTGTGTGTGTGTACGTACGTACGTACGTGTGTGTGTTGTGTGTACCTCATCATTCACGTGTCTTTACTCCTTTCTCTTCTGTTCATCTCCTCTGTCGTCCCCGTCTGTTCTCTTTTTGTTGTTTTTCATCCCCCCCCTCCTCGTCTCTGTATTAGATGGACACTGTAGCGGTCAGGCCGGTAGAGAAGAGCAAGAGGCCACTCCTCTGAATCCACCACAGTCACGCAAAGGCCGGTTTCAGGTAGGAGCCGGCGTCGGTGCACAGCTACACTGCTCAGGCTGCGTTTGGAGCCAACACACGTGTTTGACGTACAATGTTGTGGTTTTAAATACAATGTTAGTGGTTTGACACTCTGGAGGACACTGGTTTCCCACCCGCCTCTAAATAAGAATGCTTTAAAAACAGGAACCCATACAAGGTTGTGCAGAACGTACCACATAATAACACTATCCCAGCCTTGGCAATGTGTTTCCAATGCGTGGGGGTGGAGCTTCTGAGGGCGCACCCATTGGCATTGAAGGAAGCAACACATTTGCTTTCCCAAGTCATCAAAAATTGCAGCTTGGTCAATGGCCTTTCTCGTCAATTTTCACAGCGTTAGAAAGCCTTTGGCGTCGCAGGATGAAGTCTTCGGTCCTTGACTGTTACGGCAAGGCTACGGAGTAACCACCACGTGTTTATTTTTTAGCTATATAGGGCTTGCAGTCTCAGCACAAGTATTAGCTCCTGGTTGTAGATAAATAATACATTTAGAGAAATGTTAAAATGTATTTACCTGAAATCATAGGCTACACACAGCCTATACCGAAGTATAATTGAAACTGTTAAATTTTATGATTTCAAGTAATTACATTTTAACATGTCTCAATTGTATATTGATTATTTATCTACAACAAGAAGCTTAATACTTGCACTGAGATTGCATGCTCCGTAGCCTTGCCATAACAGTCAAGTCTTTCAAAGGCTTCCAAAGGCTTTCTAACGCTTCGAAAACTGACAAGAAAGGCTGTTGACCTAGCTGCAATTTTTGACGACTTGGGAGTGAGAACGTGTTGAAGGAAGATATCTATTTGTCTGGATCCAGTTCAAATATCAACAGGCTTTCTCCAGAAAGAATATACTTTTATGGAGGACAAGGGATGCACAGCTATTTAATGGGTTCTGGTTCCGCCACTGTCAGGTGATGCCGGTGACACAGCCCCCCGAACCCTCTCCCGCCAGGCGGACGCCCTCAGCCCAGGGCGGCGGGCACAGGAAGGTGGGCCGCTTCTCCGTGACCAAGGCGGAGAGCAGGAGGGAGGTGGAGGAGGTGCTGACGGACAGCTCCCCGGTGTCTCCGGACCTGGAGCGGGAGAGGAGGAAGTCTCGGGGGAAGGAGGGAGAGCGGGAGGAGGGTAAGAGGACCCCGGCGCCGGCCCACCTGCCAAGAGGCCACGGCCACGGAGGACACTCACCCCCGGGAAGCAGCGACGACGACGAGGGCGAGCTGGGGGACGAAGATCTGCGGAGGGAACTGCACAAGCTCAGAGAGAAGTACGGGAGAAGAGAGGGGGGACATTTACAAATAACTCCTTCTAACTGTGTTCTAACGGTCTGAGTGGCTCTCAGACAAAAACAGAACAGAACAAAATATGTAAACATATCAATAGCCAGCAAGAAATTAACTAGAATATTCAGTGTTTTACATTTCATCTTTGTGTTTCTTTTTATATATTTATTATATCTATTTATATATATTTTGTACTTTCTCTTTATAATTTTACATTTCTTTACATTACATCCATCTCCCTGTTTATCTCTCTCTGTCTCCTTCTGTCTACTTCTACTACCCCTCTGTGTCCTTCTACCTCCATCTCCCTCCATCTCCTTGTCTCCATCTCCCTGTGTCCATCGCTCTGTGTCCATCTCCCTGTCTCCACCTCCTTGTCTCCATCTCCCTGTCTCCACCTCCTTGTCTCCGTCCTCCCTGTGTCCATCTCCTTGTCTCCATCTCCTTGTCTCCATCTCCCTGTGTCCACCTCCTTGTCTCCATCTCCCTGTCTCCACCTCCTTGTCTCCGTCCTCCCTGTGTCCATCTCCTTGTCTCCATCTCCTTGTCTCCATCTCCCTGTGTCCACCTCCTTGTCTCCATCTCCCTGTCTCCACCTCCTTGTCTCCGTCCTCCCTGTGTCCAGACACATCAAGGAGGTGGTCACTCTGCAGTCCCAGCAGAACCGAGAGCTGCAGGACCTCTACAGGCAGCTGCGCTCCGTCAAAGACCACAGGCACATTCTGCCTCTTCCCCTGTCCCGGACCCCCTCTCTGGTCTCAGCGCCCGCAGCGCTCTCTCCCCGCAGACCCCGGCCTGCCAAGGTCAAGCTGCGGCCTCGTCCTCACTCCCACATGGACAACAATGGAGTGGGGCACCCTGGTAACGGTTTGCTTCCATCCGTTTCTATAGTAACTGTCATTCGTAGTAACTGTCACAGACTTTTCGTGCCATATGTGGGCATGACCTCAATACATTTTCAGACGTCAAGAATATTGCCTGTTGTGTTTCCATGCGTGTTGCTGGCATATATATGAAGGTTAGCCATGTCGTGCTGCTCCTGGGCTCTCGTCTGCTCACACGCAGCGCTCCACACACACACACACACACACACACACACACACACACACACACACACACACACACACACAGCAGACAGGTGAAAGACGTGTTCCTCAAGGTTTTAATATGTGTCTTTCCTACGCTAGAAAGAATCAATGCGAAAATTATTATTAATTTTTTTCTGTTGTTTAAAATACTTTGCCAAGCAATGACATTGGTTTAACCAATCATAATGAACAATTGATGTCCCGTGGCAATAGTGGAACAACATTATTTACATGATTCTGACAATATTATCGTTTTATCTCAATTATTTCTTGGACAATATATCGTCCAACAAAAAATATCTGTCGTGACCTGCCTACTCCTCTGTCTCTGTTCTTCCATTTTGGCTTGGATCCAGCTTAACTCATTATGTTATGGCCCCTTCTGTAGGGATCCCACAGTCCAGCAGTTTCTCAGGTGGTGAACAGAGCGTCCTTCCCCCTTACTGCAGCCCAGAGCCCCCGAGCACACTGCTCATCAAGAGAGGTAAGCTTCGTCCTTCGCACGCGGAGCTGCGCGCTCTCAGTAGTGACTGACTCCTGACCCCTGGAAGCGTCCCCTGCCTCTCCGCAGACCACAGCCCTCCCAGGAAGAGCACGTTCACGGACGAGCTGCACAAGCTGGTAGACGATTGGACGAAAGAGACTGTAGGGCCCGCCCCTTTCAAGCCGTCGCTCAACCAGATCAAGCACATTCAGCAGGTGCAGGAGCTGGCCGGCTGGAGCCAGCCGGGCGAGGTGACGTCACACGCAGTGTGTCCGCTACGCTATATGTTCGACACAACACTTTTCCCAGCTGTGTGTGTGTGTGTGTGTGTGTGACCCGTATCTGTTTCTATTGCAGCCTGATTGGTTCTCTGCGGCACCTGCAGCTCCCCAGACTCCCCAGACACCACCAACCAACCTGTCCGGCCTGCGCTCCCCGGGCCCACCGGGGGGGCCCCAGACGCACATGGGTCTGGCTCCACAGCTGCAGCCAGCTGCACACCTCCACCAAAGGATGACCTATCAGCAGACGCCCTCCTCGCGGGCGCAGACGACGCCCCTGCCGGCTCAGCCCGTCGCCCCCCAGCTGCCCCACGCCCCCCCGCCCACGCCGCCTCAGAGCCAGCCTTCGTTGCCTTCCCAGACGCCCCCTCCTCAGATCACCCCGGCCGCGTCTCTCCTATTGGGAGCCGCGGCATCGGCGGGTGGCGGAGCCTCCGCCGATGCCGCAATCTGCTCCTGTACCTCGTCGCCCCCATGCCCCACCTCGTGCTCCACCGCTGCTCTGCCTTCCAGTGCCAAACGCCACCCAGCACCCCCCACCTCCACCCCACCTCTGGGACAGTAGCGATACCAACGACAAAGAACAGGACCATTGTGAGACAGTGCTGGAAGATGTGTGTGCGTAGGTGTGTGTGTGTGTGTGTGTGTGTGTCCCAGTATAGGGTAACTGTAAATGTGAGATGGAAGCTTCCAGTATGTGAAGACAGAGGGGTTTGAACACAGGGGCTGGGGGGGTCATGCATATGATATGCTTGGGTGTTACGTTGTACAAATTCTCTAATGTTTGCGAAAGCGTGCAATTTGTTTATGTGTGTGTGTGTGTGTGTGAGTGTGAGAGAACGTTTGTTTACGGTATGCTTTTATGTTGTGTATGAGGACATATTCCTTATGCTTTAACACATTCAATATCCGTCAAATTCCCCGCCATTGGACCTGAACTCTTTCTGAACAAAGATATGAAGGTTTTTGACTTTTTTGTTTCTTAATGCTAAAATGAAATGACTGAAATTACATTTTGAAAGTGCAATTAGTAACTGTCATCTAAATTGGCCATTCTTGTATTGTATTGTCTTCAATTAAGTATTTTTGTAGAAGCATGTTAACAAAGAAAAATACAATTAACTGATCTTTATAGGCATACTGTATAGCACAAAGTAGGCAGTTTTAGTGGACAGTGAAAAATAACACAGCATGTTGCACAACGCATGGTGATGTTACCTGGCAACCATCACTATTGTACCACAAAACCACTAAGCACTATATGCAGTGTAGTGCACGCAGAGCCATGTTAGAGAGAGTTGCCTCAACTCCGTTCACACCAATGGACCATTTTGTCACGGGAATGGCGGATCGTGTAGTCTCAAAACTGTTCCCGGCAGTTAGCTGCAAATACTCAAAGTTATAAGTAATAAGTATAAGTTATAAGTTAAATTATAATGTAAATGTAAATAGATGCATTTGTTGACTAGTAATTACTAAAAAATTACATTATACATCTGCACATATCAATTCAAATTGCCCACCAAGCACTTCCTAGAACTGTTTTGCATCTCAATTAACCATGTGACTGTTGAAAATGTTGAACTTCCATTGGCGCAACACTCTCTATCCATGGCTCTGGTGCACAGGCACTGCATGTACTGTACTTGGTTTACACTTTTGAACAATTAGTGCTCATCACATTAGTTCATTTATGATTTATGTAAGCAAGATTTTAGGTGAATTAAAATATGGTAATATTGAATTACCTGAGTTACATGTACATGTTACCTGTATGAGCCTCACATTTGCTGTGGGCAGTTCCAATGAGTAATTTGTTCATTATGATAGTTTGACCATAGAACTTTGCTTAAAATGTCAGTGCTGCATATCAAGGTGTCATATAAAGGATACAAAAAGAATGATACAAAAAACTGCCAAGTCATTATGGAATCGGGTAACCATACAGGTTTTCCCATATTGCCTTTATAGAATCACTACATTTATTGTGAGTGTGAGTGTATTTTTGTCTGTATTACAAAGCTTTGTGATATTACTGCACTATGTCATGGAATCCCCGTTTTAATCATTCACAGCGGCCTCTCGCAATCAACTATACCTAATGTAAAATGTTTACGCTGAACCCAAACCTTGGGCTTCTATTAATCATGACAGAAGTTAGCTCTTATTCCTTTAAGGTAAGAATTTTAGTTTGATGTTTAACAGCATTGATTGATCAAATGATTTGTTAGGCATGTATTGATTCTTTGTCTTTGATCAGCTGTTTCAGTGTGAATTACTCTTTTATAAGATAGACTGTGGACCATTAAAGAGCTTAATGCATACTGAAAACAGTTTATTTGATTAAAAAATGTTATTCCAACTACTACTACAAATTAATTATTGGTTTATCAGTGCACTTAGCCAAAGTACATTATTGACCTGATCAAGTATTGGTGCGTTTAAAAAAACGTACCTTTACTCTTTTTTCTTTAAAAAAATTAAAATATACATGTTTAGTGCCATAGAAGGAGATTTTACATTTTGTGAAGGTAAAATGTCAATACAGTAATTTTGAGTCCTAGACTGTAAGGGGGTGGTTTGTGAAGTAAAACTGCAATTGCATTATCTAGAATTTCACAATAGTTTTGTGTATTCGTGTTTTTTTTTAATTTATAACCCACATTTTCACAGAAATGTAGTTAGGAAGTGAATTGCAGTGTGAAATAGGATTTCCATCATGCTAACCGTTCTACACAGCTTTGAGATTTCACCACTGGAAATGTGGAGCTTACCCCCTTGAAGTGTTACCAAAATGTCACCTAAAAAGAAAAACACAGTATTTTTGTATTTTTAAATGGGGTTGTACAAATTGTAAAATTGTTCATCATTATAAATCAGAGGTTAATTGAAACTAGAACAGACTGGTTCTCATTCCTGTTTGTATGGGATTATTCTACCTTTTGTATTCCTCTCCTTAAATTGAGACGAGCCTGGGCCATTTTTAAACTAAATTTATTTTAGTTTTACATCTGTAGAGAAATGTTAATGCATTACCCAGTAAAAAATCATTCTGAATTAGGCTATATATAGGCTGAGTTTGATGGTAATTGATTATAAATAGTTAAAATAAAGAATTAGTCCAACAAATGTCGAGGGGTGAGAACATATGGGGCATAAATTACATTTCTCCAACTTTAAAGGGCCAAAACAAAGTTTTAACAGTCACATGGTCTTTTTTTGCCAACATTTAATCTATTTAATCTAAATGTATGGGCCCATCTGATGACAATATTAACAAAGCATTACATGCAGTTTAAAAGAAATAACAATCTATTATGATCAAATGAAAATATAAAAGATTCTTACCACATGCTTTCCAAATATAAATTTCTCAATGCCAAAAGCATTTGGCACCAACTGGCTTAAATATGTTCAGTATTTACATATTTTGGTTTTTAACGAATACATTCAAATTGATTAAGAATTCACTTGTGCACTTTTGGCAGTAAAAAGAGGTCATCGAGAGCTTTATTTGATATATCTGCGCTTCACCCTAAATGTCACTTACGCCCCTCTGTTTCTCACGTCGATAGGCTCAAAAGGTCATGAGTGAGAACCAATGCTAACATATTTGAAAGAATTAGAAGAAAATAAAAAAAATAATCCTGGTAATTTAGCATCTGCAAAATGTAATAAATTATTGTTGATTTTATTAATGTTTTGTAACTAATAAAAATTATGTAAATAAACATCACAAACTCGATATCGTGTTATTTTGCGCTTAATAACCATTATTGAAATCTGTGTCTGGGTTACGAAATAAATGCATAATGTTAAATTAATTTTAGACTGCAGATTGTTTTTTTATTTTGATAAATGTAATCTTTCTTGATGAACGCATATGTTTCCCCCGTCTCAACCAAACGCAACTTTATTGTTCCTTCAACAACAGACAGCTAAGACAACCCTCTAGTGCTGTTGCTTTTGAAATGGCGTTGATGCGTCTAAGTACACACATTTTTACATTAACTGTGCTTATTTAGGTGTGTGCTTTACTTTCCCCATGCCAAAGTCAATCGCTGGATGTGGATTACGTATTTGGACGTCAGATAGCTGTTAAAACAAAATGTGGATGAACTATTTGGGAATATTTACACTGCAAATTAAGGCCACATATACCCCCGAGCTTTCTTAGGGATTTCAGCAGCCATTCCGTGCTTGGCCCATCCAGAGCTGTATTTCGGTAAGTTGCTAACAACATAAATAGCTAACTATCATATTATTGAGATAATTTGGTCTAGTCTACAAACAATACTACAAGCAAGTAGTATATTGATAGATTGAGTATGATGAGAGACATAATGTTACATTGTTTACAGTGTTTTTAGTAAAGAATAGATAATATATTTTGGTAAACCTAGCAGCTAGCTAATGCTAGCTAACTGATAAGCTAAAACGCGCTAGCGCAAAACTACCTAGCCCTGCCATATGTGTAGTGTTTACAAATAGTAACGCCAGAGATAGCAAAATATTTTACTCCTAATTGATGCGAGGAGTATAAACAATAAAAATTCAGAGTATAGTTTGACTGTTTATGAGGGCTGTTATCATAATATTGAGATTATGATTATGATAATTAAGTAACATTATTCTGTTGTCGATTTCTTAAACTGTACAGTAGCCCACAGTACCATTTTGTCTGTTACATTTGGGTCCAGTTTGATTTTAGAATGTAATTTTGTTGTAGTTTCTTTGCCACCAGTTCAGAATTGAGCGAATATGTGATTTTCTGTTCACACTGTTATTGTTTATATTAAATTGTGATCAGCAACTAGGTATACCATCTATAGTCATCTCGTATCTTGTCTAATGTAAACATAATATTTTTTATAATTGTAACAGGTATTGTGGTGAATATTCTGTCCAAATCTCCATGATCGTAACTCTTAATATTTAAATGTTTTTAGAGTCTTTGGACAGTTCCCATTAATACACCACTAATCCACTTGGATTAATCTCGGACTCAACTGAGACTATTTTTGATATCTGAAGAAATATATAAGTGGCCCGTACACACTCAGTATGGCATCGGTACCAGTGTACTGCTTATGTCGTCTGCCTTACGATGTGACACGGTTCATGATTGAGTGTGACATTTGTCAGGACTGGTTCCATGGCAGGTAAGACTTTCTGTACTTACAATTGTATTTATGTCTTATTTGGTTGTTCTAATGTTTGTATATCCAGGTTTATTTGTTTAGAAGTCTGCAACTTTGTCAGTTAATTTGTAATGTCTTGTTGTTTTCAAAAATGTATATAAAATGTTTCCTACTTGCTTATTGTGTCCATACTTTTTCACCTGGTCATTTACATGGTTGTATATTCTGCCCACCTTAGTTATATGTACATTTGAAAATGCATGCATGTTCTTTTTGTAGTTGTGTTGGAGTGGAGGAAGACAAGGCAGCAGAGATCGACCTATATCACTGCCCCAACTGTCAGGTCACCCATGGGCCATCTGTCAGTAAGTTATCATTCATAGTCGTTTAGGTTGCTAATTTACTTGATGATGCGTAAAGAGAATTATTCAGCATACTAACTAACAAACTATTTACTTGCTTAATTACTGCGTTGTTGTGCTATTTTCTTAGTGCGAAAGCGGCGTGGCGGAAATAAGCAGACAGTGGGTGCTCCTGTCGGGGCAAGAGACCCTAGTCGGCCGGTTAAAACAGGGAGCCCACAGTTCGTCAGGGAGTTACGGAGCCGTACCTTCCCAAAGTGAGTGTCCGTTCTGCTTTGTTGTTGTAAATGCAACGTCTACTGTCTGTTACAGAGCTTTGCACAGTCAAACACCCTCATACATTGTGGACCTTTTACACAAACAGACTTTTAGTCGGGCTCTGAGGTCCTCTACCCAAGGCCTTTTAATGGTTCCCAGGACTAGTTTTAAAACGAGAGGTGATTGTGCTATGGGTACAGTGGCCGCTAGGCTCTGGAACTCTCTCCCTCTAGCCTTGAGAACCTTGGAGTATGTGGACACGAAAACATCTAAAGCTATATAAAGACACATATTTTTAAACAAGCCTTTTATTTTGTATTGTCATTATTGTTTTTCTTACATTCTTTGCACTATATTGGTTTCTTGTAGTACTGTTTCTACCGTACTTTGAGTTTTATTTAATTTCCCTATTCTATGGAGTATTTTAATGTGTGTTGCACCTTTTTTATGTTCTATAGCAATTTTCTATGTTTCTATGTTGTTGATGTTGCATTATATAACGTGAAGCATTTTGTGACTGCTGTCTGTGAAAGGTACTATACAAAAATACATGTTACATTACGAAATGTCTATATCCTCAGTTGTATCGCTCATACTGTTGCTAGTCTTAAGCAAGTTCACCAGTCATGGTACACATTCTAGCAATGCATAAAAACACGTCACGTGAGCCCAGTCATCGCTAATCTCCTTCACAGCGCGGAGGAGGTCCTTCTGAAGCCATCGGGCGCTCAGTTGACAGTGGAGTTCCTCGAGGAGCGTTCCTTTAGCGTACCTGTCATGGTACTGAGGCGAGACGGCCTGGGCATGAACCTGCCTCCATCATCGTTCGGTGTTAATGATGTAGAGCTCTACATAGGTAAGCCTTCTTCTAGCTTTATGTCCACTGTTTAGTTGTGAGACAAAACATCTGTACAGCAGATTATATTATTATTATTATTATTATACATTTTAAGGAAGAAAAAGGCATCTTTTATTATTTTGTAAATATAGTGGCTCTGTGATGATTGTAGGTCCGGACAAAGAAATTGACGTGATTGATGTAACTCGCCAATGTGACATGAAAATGCGCCTGGGGGACTTTGTGGAGTACTACAACAGCCCCAACCGAGACAGAGTGCTCAATGTGATCAGCCTGGAGTTCTCTGAGACCAGGTACACATCCTGTTCTACCCATGAAGTTCTATTAAGGCCCTGATACACTTGCTTTTGTGCAACGCGTCAACGCGGCAAGCGGCTGCGTTGCAAAAGGCATTGTTCACATACTTGCCTGCGTGTGCTTGGAGGATTATTATTTAAATATATCCAGTATCATCCCTGGCCGAAACCGGAATATTTTCCTTGACTACCTCTGAATTTCCACAACAATAACCAACATGTCAAAGTGTGGTTATTGTTGTAATTACCAACATCATATTGGTAATTACAGACTAGCTCTACTAACTTCTCTTTTAAATTTCCCTCCATTATTGTTCTTTGGTCAAAGACTGCTGTTGATCTGTGGGTCTGATCCTGATACTGCACCCACGTTCATGTGCTGTATACCATCATGCGTACGCGTAGTGTTAATTTCTGAGGACGCCCACAAACTATGCTGCAAATGAACGCAGAATGTGCGTCCAATACGCATGGTAGCCATATTGCGTACGCGTAATTAAAAGCAAGTATATCGCAGACTTTAGGATTGTATTTTCTGCAGCATGTTTATAAATGAAGAATGTCCTATATTTTATGTATAAGTTGTCTTTTAAATGTGTGTGTGTGTATACTGTATATAACTGTTTTGCACAATTTTTTAATTTTGTTCTTGAAATATTAATTTAATTTATGTTTTATAGGCTTTCAAATCTTGTGGAAACTCCAAAGATAGTGAGGAAACTGTCGTGGGTAGAAAACCTCTGGCCTGAGGAGTCTGCTTTTGAACGGCCCAATGTGCAGAAGTATTGCCTGATGGGAGTGAAGGACAGCTACACTGACTTCCACATTGACTTTGGAGGCACTTCAGTGTGGTACCATGTCCTGAGGGTAAGAGAGGAAGTACTGAGTTATGTTTAGTATTGGATGATTTCAGAACAAACTTAAGAACTTTACTAAAGGCAGCTCATACACTAACCCTAGGACCTGCTAATATGAGCAAATGTTGCCGATGGACGTACGGACGGGCTGACCATAGTTGTTAAATAAAAAACGCTTGCTTTACATTCTAGACCAGGGGTGTCAAACTCAATCACAGAGGGCTTCATTACGAATTGTGACCATGTCAAGTGCCAAACAGGCAAATTCCGTCTTATGTTATATTCTTTAGTTAAAGCCGGCAACGCCACAAACAAGACCAACTTGATTTACAGCTAATTCACATAAACATATAATCATCACAGATGTCTGTCTTAAAAGCCCATGTCCACTTTTCGTTTAACCATTCCTCTTAGGAGGCTTGTTTAAATGTAATTAAAAGTGACAAGTATAGATCTGACCTCTGATGAATGTGCTATCCACCTTATTCTTGATCTGACATATTTCCCATGATTCATAGCGTATCAATAACTGTTATATTAGCAGTGGCACAGAATAGTGAAGACCCAAGGAGCACTCTTTAAAAAAAAAAAGCATTCTAAAACATATGGTTAACTTGACAATGTTCACTAAAATATTTGTTTCTCCGCCTCTGTAGCAGATAGAAACATGAAATAAAAAGCTTTTTAAAGCTAAAACATTTGGCTTTCATTCGAAATAGAGCCGTTGCCCTTAGCATCAATAAAATTAATAGAAAATCTAAAAGGAAAAATATATAAAGTAAGCTAAACAATTCTACACTATTTAATTTTTTTCACTGTATCATCGTTATAATCACCACTGTCATTTATTACCATAATTATGATTATTATTAGGCTACGGACGGTGTTTGGGTTTAGTGTGGGTAGGCAATATTTCCCTGTTTTCCAGTCACTGTGAAATCGTTCAAACTCCATGTAATCCTCCTTCTCAAATATGTCCCTTGGTTTGCGTCGTCACATCATAATCTGGATCAGAAATGAATGTGTTGTTCACGTCCTCAACTGCTGTAGGCTATCGGTGTCATTGTCCCTCCCCTCGCACAGATTTATCAATAGCTTTGGAAATGTTTTTGCGGTTCAAACAAATAAGAAATAATGCATTTAGCTTCTCAATCCCTGCATTTCCCTGTATTTCAGTGAATCACAATTCATTTCATCTGCCGTGTCTTGAAAATGACACAATTTTAAAACTCCCTCTCGTTTCTTCCGGTCTTAATTAAAGAACACACATGTTTGCGTGTTAATTAAACACGCAAACATTGAATACGGTCTCAACGAGTTAACAGGGTTTTTTGCGATAAATCATTTAACAATTAGTTTAAATTAAACTAGCCAATGTGGCATTTTTGCAGTGATTTTATTTTTGATTTGAGGATCACTTTATCCGTGTGCCTTATCCAGCTGCCTTGTCAGCAACTGCACTGGCAGTCAGATCGCAATGCTTGCTGTTTCAGTGCGTTCGAGGACTTGTAGTATAAGCGGTGTGTGTCACTCATACTGGTGGGCCATTTATGACAGATGATGGATATTTTCTCGTGGGCCAGAGATAATTGTACCCGCGGGCCTTGAGTCTGACTTGTCTTCTAGACAGTAGGTGGTGGTAATGCACAATTTAGACAGTAGGCGGCAGTAATGCGCTAATAGCGTCATGTTGTTGGCTCATGCCCACGGTGGGCTCGGTGGGCTGAAATAGCCTTGCCTAGTTTTTACTTGTTTGTGTGTGTGTTTTTCTCATCAGGGTGAAAAGATCTTCTACCTGATATCTCCCACCCCAGCGAATCTGGCCTTGTTTGAGCGCTGGAGCTCCTCATCCAATCAGAATGAGATGTTCTTTGGAGACCAAGTTGACATGTGCTATAGGTGTTCACTCAAACAAGGGAACACTCTCTTCATCCCTACAGGTGAGCTGTAATGTTGTTTTTTTTTAGCTAGGCACTTAGACAGACAGTACATCAATGTAATACAATGTTCTGTGTGTCCGTCAGGGTGGATACATGCTGTGTTGACTCCAGTCGATTGCCTGGCTTTTGGAGGAAACTTCCTACACAGTCTCAATATTGACATGCAGTTACGGTGGGCAACCGACGCTGCTGTAAAAATAAAAACAATTGGCTCACATTTTGAGGTTATGCATTATAATGATCACTGACCTGTATCCTTTCTGTGTTTCCCCCCCACAGGGCATATGAAATAGAGAAAAGGCTGAGCACAGCAGACCTGTTTAAATTCCCTAACTTCGAGACGGTGTGCTGGTATGTTGGGAAGCACCTGCTGGATACGTTCAGAGGTAGGGGAGCTGGTGAGAACCGTTTCCTCACATTCTCACCAGCTGTGCGCGCCTTGCTGTCACTACGACGTCACTGACCACGCGCCACTTTATTCCGCCGCAGGGCTGAGGGAAAACCGCAGACACCCCGCTACATACCTGGTCCATGGAGCAAAGGCCTTGAACAACGCCTTCCGCAGCTGGACGCGCAAAGAGGTCAGTTATGTAGTCAGCCGTTCAGATGTGATCTCGCTTTACCTGCAGCCAGTCATTTGTCCGTCACTACCTTATTTCTCTCTCTTCTCTTGTCCCCCCTCTCTGCCCCTATATTTGGCTTCCATCCATCTATAGAGAGCCGAAGTGACTTCTGCGTTATGGGACCTTAGTTTGGAAAGTCAAGGGCGAGAATAACATTATTGTTAGATCCCGTTTGCTTTGTGACATGAAGCACACGTATGATGTTTGACTAGTTAAAAGAGAGTTCTTCGAGTATTGAATGATTGGGTTTAGGATTCATTTAACTCAGGGTTCCCCAATCCTGGTCCCGGAGGGCCGCTGCCCTGCATGTTTTAGATGTCTCCCTGCTCCAACACACCTGATTTAAATGAATGGGTCGTTATAACGAGCTATTCATTTGAATCAGCCCTCTAGGAACAGGATTGGGGACCACTGATTTAACTGTTAATTTGTTAAATATTAATCGGTTAAATAATCTTGTTAGGGTTGCACAATATTGACAAAATAGGAAATTGATAATGAAAACTGCAATTCTGATATTCAGCTATTTTAAAACAAGAAAAAACACAAACACAAAATAGGTGAATAACATCAAAACAAATGTTTTGTGAATATTACAACATATGTTTTTTTAATATATTGGACTTGTACAGCAACAATAATTCCAAGCAACCGAGGAGTATTCTTTTTGGCCACTCTTTGGTCTTCATTGTATCAGTAGCTACGTTTCCATGGACCCGATTATTCCGTTTGGAATCGGGTTAAAAGCTTGACCCGAAAGGAAATGCTCCATATAAACATCTAAATTGGAAGAGAAAGGTATGATATTGAGTCAATACTGTATATTTTGCACCTCTATAATGTAAGATATATTATCTAATGCTTACAGGCTTTAGCTGATCATGAGGTGGAGATTCCAGAAACCATCAAGACTCAGCAGCTAGTGAAAGACCTGGCCAAGGAGATCCGCCTGGTTGAGGTAAATGGTGTAAACGATCACGATAAATCCTTCAAATATAAACACAACTGCTTTATATACAATTTAGCATTTTTTAATATTGTATTTATTATGACTTTTTTATTTTTAAGGACATTTTCCAACAAAATATTGGCCGCACTGGACCTCTATTCCCGGGGTCCCCACTCTCAAAAGCTCCCTTGACCACTGCCCAGAATTCTGGCCGTCCTCCTGGAAAGAAGAGAGGACCCAAATCTAAGGACGTGTTAGTGGGCGTGGGCCCTCCGGTAACTCCCAAAAAGAAGAATCATAAGGGTCTGCTCAAGACCGAGGCCGGAGAACTGGATCTCTTGGAGATCCACACAAAACACACACTGAAGAAATTCCACCCTGGCAAGTCCAAAAGCAAAAACAAGGTATGAGCTACATTGTCCTATAAGATGAAAACAGTTGCACGCTAAAATGTACCATAGGCATTTGTAGTTCTTTGCTCCGGTTGATTGCTGATTTGTTATCAACTGTTTGCAGTTAGAGCTACCATTGGAGGAGTTTGAAGGGAAGCTGAATAAGAGCAAGCTGAAGTTGGTGCTGACCAATGGGAAAATTCAAGGGTAAGCCTGGACGTGCAGCAAAACTAACACCTCGTGTCGTTGGTGGTCGTAAAACCTTTTATTTTCTCAATCGCGTTCCCCGTCGTATTTTTTTCCATTCTGGTTCTTAGGAGGAAGGATGGTCGTTCGGGCGGCAGTAATGGGGCAGGAACAGCCGGAAACTACCAACATCTGGCCACGGAGGGGTCAAGCCCCTCTGAATTGGAGTCTGAGGACGAGCTGCAGATTGACGAGACCCCTCCGCCTCGACGTAAACTTCCAGGACCTGTCAAAAAGAATAAACTAAGGGGTGAGTAAAGCAGTCTAAACAGGTGCAGTCCAGTAATCTCATAAAACGCATTTGTTTTGACTCTGTGTCAGCCTGGTGTTACCAGACACAACATTCACCATGTTATTATGGCCTGGCCATGCTCCGTTGGGGAGTGTTGAGTCGTCGAGCCTCCTGCCTTTGGTGAATTTTGAAATAATTGGACAGCGTTGAACCAATCGCCATTGCTACAACTGTTTTAATCGCCTCGTCTAACTAAGAGATTCGTTGGAAAGAAATATTTTTGTTTATTCGAAAAGATTTACACTTTATTACGTGTTCTACTAGGCCTGTCGCGATAATTACTATATCAACTTATCGTGCTATATATGAACTTAACCTCGATCACTTTTTCAGACCGCGATAATAGTGTACTTACACACATGTTGCTGACATAAGACAGTAAAGCCATGTTGTGCTGCTGACTGACCGCAGACAGCGCTGCAGCGCTACACGCAGCGCTACACACACAGAAATAGAGAAGACAGCGACTGCCTGGTGTTAAGTGTTTATCCCGATGACTACATAATTCCAGCCAACTGCGTTTAGAAGAATAAATGCGAAAATACGCATTAGGCTTTATTCGCTTCAAGGTTTGTTTAATAGCCTACTTGGCCAAGCAATGAACCTGGTTTTACCAATAACGACAATAATGAATGTCGCGTGACAATAGCGCAAACAAGGTGTGTTCGGAATCGTAGAACAGTTTTCCGGCACGCTACTTACCCACATACTGTAGCGATCTCCCAAACATATGAACTGCGTCACTTTCATTCTAAAATACCCTGAAGTTTCTGCTACTGACCAAAACGTAATTCACAACCAGCCTATACAGCAACAACAGTTGTGCCATGCATGCTATTAGACAAGTGTGGCGTAGGCTCGACGCCGTAAGAAGCTTAAATCGGCCTTAATTGTGCTTACAATGTGATTTCTAGGCCTTCCAAGAAAGCTTCCGAGAGCCAAGCCTTGCTCTGACCCCAACCGTGTGAGAGAGCCGGGTGAGGTGGACTTTGACATTGAGGTAAGAACACTTGTGTCGAAATGTCTCCTCTTGCAGTTTGCGCTATCCTGGGCTCTCATTCACCCGCGTCATCGCAGTGTGCGTACCACTAGTATGTAATGTGCATGTGGCTTCAGGAGGACTACACCACTGATGAGGAGGCGCTGGCAGCCCACGGAGTGAAGGGTGGAGCGGGGGGGATTCTGGATTTGCTGAAGGCCAGCAAGCAAGTGGCGGGCTTGGATTCTGGTGCATTGAGGTGAGCGCTCAGTGATGGTTCAAGTTTGCAGATAGTCAGTGGGACGAACGAACGTACGGACTGAGAACGTCATAGTATCACTGCATAGCTAACACAATGTTTACGGCAGCAGTTGAAATACTGTACGGTAGGAAGTGATGCAATGCAGGCGGTTGTGAAGGCACAGGCATACTTTCTGCGTCCACGGAACTGTGCGCGTGACGCAAATATTGTCACGCATACAGGTCCGCGAACCTCCAAAACGTTCTGTTTGCGCGAACATGAGGGCATTCACTGCACATGTGCGACAGGCTGAAGCCCACTACAGATGGCAATGGATGTCAAAAATGCGCAAAAAAAATGTTTGCTCATTAAAACTAGTTACACAAATATTGTATCGTAGTTATAAATATAGCTAATTCCAAAACAAGTTTTTTTTTTGTATACAGAAATAGCCGCTGCGTACGAGTGAAGTATGCCTGGAACAGCCCCAGCACTCGTCCGCCTTGCGCAAGGTCACGCATTTGGTAGTATGCCGGGGCCTTTAGGGTCTTAACAGCTGAGAAGTTAGCGGTGTTTGTATTTCTATATTGATCCTTATTATTTGACTTCAGCGTTTTTCTCTCGTTAATTGCCTCAGTGAGGAAGCCCCTGCCTCTCCCAGCACTCGTGATGCAATCCAAGGCATGCTGTCCATGGCCAACCCTCCGTCGTCGTCCTCCTCCTCGTCCTCCTCGTCCTCCTCGTCCTCCTCTCCCATGTCTATCTCCGGGGGCTTGACTGAGGGTCTGGCGGTCGTCAAGGAGAAGGGAGGGAGGGCAGTGTGGGTGACCGGAGGGGTCAAAAAGTTTGGAGCAAGTCCTGAGAAGAAGCCTGCTATCCAGCAACGGCCTGGGAAACGGCCAATCAAAAGGCCGGCTCGTCACCTTAGCGACGAGGAGAGCCCTGATGAGCAGGAAACGCTGGGGACGTGTTTTAAAGATTCTGACTATGGTGAGCAACACACAGTTTGATTCATGTAGGTAACCGCGTGCGTGCATGTGTGTATTATTTATTCATATAAATGCATGAAGGCCACAAATGTTTGTGTGTATGTTTAGTTTACCCGTCTTTAGAGTCTGATGAAGAGGACCATGCCAATAAGGCCAAGATGAAGCGAAAGAAAAACTGGGATGACACACCATGGAGTCCAAAGGGTATGCATCTTAGGAAAACAAGTCTACCAGCTTTACCTTTTTCTAATTTTAGGCTATTTAACAGCATAGCCTTTAGTAACGTAGCCTTTAATGTATTTATGTATTTATTTCTGTCTTTTATTTGTATGTATTTTATTTGTAGCGCGGGTGATGCCCACCCTTCCCAAACAGGAGCGGCCAGCCAGGGAGGGGGCTAGAGTGGCATCTGTAGAGACTGGGCTTGCTGCAGCTGCTGCCAAACTGGCACAACAAGTAAGTGTAAACTCTGTGTGTGTGTGTGTGTGTGGGGATGTGGGCTACAAGGAGCTACTTCTGTGCTTTTTAACTAAAGCTATACACCTTACTCAGGAGCAACAGAAACCTGCTAAGAGAAAGTACACCAAAAAGCAGCATCCTCCTCCACCCGTGGCTCCTCCTGCCCCTGTCCAGGCAGAGGCAGCTCCACCTTCTCCGCTTTCTCCGCCTCCAGCTCCAGAGTCCGCGCCGGACTTCAGTCCAGAGCGGAGGATGGAGTACTACTCTGCCAGCCTGATGGACCATGAATACACAGCGGGGCCGGGACCCTTTGGCCCGGGAGGTCCGAGGGGCAGTGGAGCAATGGCCCCTGGTGTTTTCCTCACTTCTAGGCGACCGTCCCTCTCACCCCAGAACAGCAGCACTTATCCCCCATCGAGTGTATCTCCTGCAGCTGTAGCCAGCCAAGCCACCACGGGAGCTGCTCAGGGTAAGCAGACAATTGAATGCACGTGTTTGTACTGCGCATTTCAGTGGGAAACATTTTGCTCGATAACATTAACATCTTAACTTTGAATTTTTCAGGGAAACGTCCAAAGAAAGGACTTGCAACCGCAAAACAAAGACTTGGAAAAATTCTGAAAATACACCGCAATGGCAAGCTTCTCTTGTGAGATACGTATGCTGGATGCGGCTTAATATTTTAAGTGAAGAATAACGCTTTTGTTATAGAACCCTTGAAGGATGTGACTGCCTCAAGACAATTTATATTTTGTACTATAGCTAAAGCTATTTTTTTATTTTGCTGTTTTTTCATCTTCTCTTGTCATATACAACTTTCCATTCCCGACAAATTAAACAATTAGCATTGGTATCTTGCATCGATTCATATATAAATTCATATTTAACTTTTTTATTTTTATTCTTTAGTTAATTTGATTGTCTCTATATTATTAGAGGGTTTTAAGGCTAATTATAAAATTGTCAATTGAAAGAATGCATTTTTTTGTTCAGGTAAAACAACAAAATACATATGAATTCTGCAAGATTGTTTTTTTCGACAAGTACTTTAATTCCATATGGATTTAACTCATTGCAACAAATTTTTGATGATTGGATAAAAATAACATCTATACATGTGGTAAATGCAACTTTCAATGTTATATTAAAAATAATTATTTATTCTGGACTTGGAGCTGAGTGAAAACAACAGTTGAAGAGAAGCCTCCAAATTTAGACAGCGGATATGGCCGTTATCAATTCTGCCATTCTATAAATCTGGCTGTCAAAAAAATTTGCTTTTGAGGGAATATCATATGCTATTTTATTTATTCAAATGATTGTTATGGCATTTCAACATTGTATTGGGTTCCATATACCACATTCATGTTTTTTGTTTTATCCTTTATTTTTTTATATACAATATCATTTAAATATTTTGCCTCTCCTACACATTGCTTTTTTTTAGAACAATTTAATGTTTCTTTTGTCATTGTAAATATGTGTAATTTATATAGCTACACAGGAGAAAGAAGCAACATTTTGGGAAATTAAGAGAATGCTTCTTTAGATTCCTTTTTGTAGGTTATTGTCTAATGATGGTTTCAGAAGCCAGAGAAATCCCAATTCCCAATTAAATCAAAGTTCACACCACAAATTCAGATTGGGGTGTATGCCTGCACTTTTTTTTTAAATAGGTTTCAGTAATCTGGACAGATTTACATTGTGATATGCAACATTGAAGATTGGCAAATATAAAACTGCATTTGGGTAAAGGATGTTTTAGAAAAAAATTTGGTCAGAAATTTAGATTTAAATATGTGAGAACCTTTAAACAGTTGTGGGGGATGTAGAGTACATTGAAATGTAAATAAATGTTGTAATTTAATTTCTTTTTATAGATCAAAATACTGAAAAATTTGGGATCTTTTTAAACATGTACATCCATTGTTGTATTTGGCAAATATATAAAACAGTTTTTTTTTATTATTATTATTTGTATGCAGTAATAATGTCCTGCTTAGTTTGTCATGTATTGTCATGGTAATAGAGTTTTTGTGATGAAAAACTGCCATAGTTTGTTATCATTGGTTTATTTTATTGTTGATTATCACTCTTGTGTCAATGTTCTGTATACGTTAAACATTTAGCCTATGTTTAAATACGGCTGGATCCTGAAAAGATAAAATATGCTTTCGGCAAGTATTCGTTTTTCAATTACATTGAGCTGCGCAATATTAGACATGATTAACATATTAGTTCACAATTGAAATAATTGTAATAGAACATCTATTTCACATCAAAATTAAATACAGTAGGCCTACATTTAAATGTTTAAAGATAGAGAAAATACAGTTGTTGTCCAAATCACGAAACATCTCCTCGAAGTCTGCTCGATGCCTGTGTGCTGAAAAAATAAGCAGGAACAGTCCTGGTTCCATAAAAAGGATCACAATCAATGTGGTGCAGAATGCACCACACACCAATATTCCAGCCTGGCAATTATTTCCAATGTGGAGCTTCTGAGGAAGCACCATATGACATTGAAAGCAGAGGTGCTTTTGTTTTGATGAGTTCAAATATCAAGCTTTCTCCAGAATGACATACTATATTAAGTGATACATGTAATAAATAGTAAACATCACAAACTGAACCTCTAGATGTTCGATTGTAAAACAAAAGTAGTTACCATTATTATAAATTATTGTTTTAAATGCTACTCAAACTTTCAAATCGAGGTCAAGTGTCAGTAGGCTATATTAATAGGGCAGGTGTCTCCAACGTTATTCGGGCCAAGGACCCCTTGGCTGATAGAACCCAAACAAGTACAGGGACCCCCTATCACATAATATTTAGTTGCTGGGCCAAAAATAATGTGAAAGTAGGCCACTAACTAAGCCAATAATATAATTAGACAGATTTAGATATTTATAGCACAGGTTGTAGCCTATTTGTTAATGTATATTACAGACATTTACATTTTTTGACGGAAATAAATTCAGGATCAAATAAATTGGAGGACACACGTATGTGTAAGCGGAGGACTACCGGCAGGACCTCTGAGGACCACCTACGGGTCCCGGACCCCTTTTGAAGACCTCTGCCATCCCTAATCGAAATAAGATTTGAATACTTCCATATTACGATGAATTAAATGTTTATTTTTTTGCTTGCTCTCAGTGAGACACAGAATGTACAGTCTACATTTCTAAGATAGCTGTGTAATATATATTATATTATTTTATTTTTATTTTTTTATTACAAGGGAGTGCCTTAACAAACGCAGGAGCAATTATTCTCGCGAGACCTACGCTGCCCTACTCGCTAGGGCAAGATGGAGAAGAGACCTTAACACGCATCCGAGGTAAGCAGAAACGCCTGTTTTAGAGTATGTATTTGATAAATGGCTGATGAATTATAAAGATGTGTCATCTTGAAATACATCTCTTGATTATGGGTTGTTATAGGAAGGAGTGAATAACATAAAACAAGCGCCCTTTTAGGGGAGAGTCCAGACCGTTTGCTGTGTAAACCGCCATTTTTAATTTAGCCATGATCCCGCAGATAGACATCATTGTGCGGTGCTCTCAGCGCTAGCTTCTTAGCTCTGGGATAAACGTACACCATGCCATACACATACACGGCCACTGCGTGAGTATGTGCTGTGAATGCTACCGTACTGGCTAAATGACCTAGCATGCTTGCTAGTTAGCCACCATAGATATAAAGTGTTGGTTACATAATTAGAGATATTGGTGACTGGGGTTACGGTACAAGTGTGTAATTGCGTATTATTTGTATTATTTTAAGACATTGAAATGCCAGTACAGTAGCTCTTAGCTTATATTAGCCTTTATTGTAAGTTAGCAAACGTCACACTTGGCCAATAGCATCGTTACATTACTGTACGGTACCGTATTGATATTTTGGCAGGCTAGCCACTTAAAAAAACTGAAACTTGCAATACATTATTATCTGATTTTCGAGTTAAGTTTAAGCAAGACGAGTTGTGTGGCTATTTTCTAGGGTGCAATGTGCCAGCCATTTCACGAATGTACGTAGCTTTCTAAATTATATTCATTCGTTTTTTAAATCAGTCGTATCCCTTTGCTTGTATCTGGTTTTTTTTTTTTGTCCTTCAGTGCACGTGTATCACGTTATTAAATGCAACATGAATTAGGGCACTGTCTTTATGCATGAATAGAATACGCATCCTTGTATTGCACAATAGAGAAACTGATTTTTTTTTTCGTAATTAGAAATACTTTATTGTTAATTTGTGTGTTTGTTTATAGATCTTAGTGAGTATTGTAGTTAGTGCAAGTAGTCTGAGATTAAATATATTTTCTAGTTTCCCAGGTGTTGAATTGAAGATAAGACAATATTAGTTTAATATTAACAAGGACACACCTTAATCTAGAATAGTTTTATAGTTACCAACTATATCTGATTTGGTGTCTTGAAATCATGGCATATTACCTGCTTAAAGGCTGTTTCATAACATGGTTTGTATTTTACATACATGTCTTCACAATTTAAAAATGCAACAAGGATTAAGTTGTTATGTTAAATGTGTTATAGAACATAAATATACTGTATGTGATGCAGTTAACACACATTTAAATTATCTTGACACATTGTGGCAGTTTCCAGATGTTCTTTACTTGTAATGTTCAAACAATTCCCTTGAATTAAATGTCATGATCAGACTTGCTTAGACTAGAACCAAGAATAAGAACAGTTAACCATAGTGAAGTTCCTGAGATGTACTTTGTGATGGGGACAACTGTACAAATCAGTTTTCTTTATTTAGTGTAATGGTCATATTGTGACAACCAACCAGTATGTATGCTCTTTTGCTTTTCAGATAAGTTTTAATAAAATACACAACTAACACAGGCTGAGGATGGAGTTAATGAACCAAGGCAGTTTCTGGTATGTGTTACTGTTAATTATATATTCTTCAATGGACTGTGTTGAAAGTCATCAGTATTATAGTAAGTGAAGATGGATCATTCCACCCATCAGGTTGACAGATATGTAGGCCAACACCCAAGATGGCTGTTCTGTACAGTTTTCATATTTCCTTACACTATTTTGCAGGAAAGTAGTGCTCCACTTAAAATAATAATGCATCTTTCAAAATGGTTGCATGATACAATTATAATGATGCAGTGGTGGTGTTCATTTTACTGGTAGTCAACTGGGTTGTTTTGTAGACTAATGCATACCATCATACAAGTTGCATTGCAGAATTATTTACAGTTGTTGTGCTCATTACTTAAGTGTCAAAGAAGAACAATTCCCCATTCACAATTTACATCCTGATTATATACTTAAAATAGTGACTAGGCTTTTAGAAATGGTTAAAAACAAATTGATAGTTTTCCTGCCTAAATAACATTTTGTTAGGATGCTTCCTAACCACAGGCTATGGAGATATCTGCTAAAGTATTGTTTTGCTTTTTCTGTCACAAGTATTGCATTACGCTACACAGAGCAGGTAATGAATGCTACTTTAGCTTGCTTGTGAGTTGTTTCACTTATGCTGAGCCTAGTCAGGCAGTTCTTTACAATGCTTCTTCTGGCATTGTTGTTGTGATGCCGTTTCATCAGAATACATATCACATGTTTGCACTGGATCATACTGTATAGTTACACTATTTCATCCAAAATTCATAATTGATGTTGAATGAATTGGTTACTTTAATATGTAGAACATATTGTTGGGTGAATAACTGTATTGTTAATGATTTCAGGTTGTGAACATGGTTTTCAAGGAAGAATTACTATCACAGTGTTCTTTAATGTATGAGGATTCCATGAATCAAACTTGAGTGTTAAATACTCTTGCATAGAAGTTACATTCAGACCTAATAGCCAAGTTGAGTTTTTCTTTAGGAAATGGCTCCGTTTTTTCATCATAGCATCTAGATTGGGGTTAACATGGTGTTGAACATCCTCGTTGTGTTTAGGTAGAAATAGTCAAGATCTGTAAATGACTTACTCTTAAGACAATACATACTTTTTTTTTTAGGAACACAATTATGTAGACACCATTTGTCTAGATTCCAGGAAGGCTAAAGCAAATTAGTCATACTGGTTGTTTAATATTATACAATTAGTTGAAAGTTACTTTTATGATTGTGTTTGTTTGTGAATTGTTCACAATTTCTACTGTATCACAGATTTGGAAGATAGAGTATATTATGATACTATGGTATTGTGGCATATGAAACTATTAGCATATTTGCAGTTTTTCACCAGTGCTATTCTTGGAGTTCACTAGGTTTGTTTTGTGATGTATGGACACACTAACATGAAGGGTATTGTTAATTCACTTTTTACACAGGTTATGTTGTAGGGATGTTTCTAATGCTGCATCAACAGTGACACATTTGTATATGTATTGTGTTAGCAATTAAATAATTTCCCTGGTATCTGGAAACTGCATACCTCAGAATAATCGGTCACCTTCTCAAGCTTTATTTTATATAT
>JAODOY010018538.1:0-20853 GCA_025399855.1 Forbesichthys papilliferus | reverse complement strand
TTTTAAAAAAAAATTTTTTTGCCCCCCCCCCCCCCCCCCCTTCCTCCCATTAGCCAGACTGGATGAAAAAAATAAGTGAAACTATGGAATATTCTTCTGATTTATCACTGTTACCACTGTCTCACTATTTAAACATAAGGAATATAGGTGATTTACACTTTGTCTGGTAATGTGTGTGCTGTGTGTGCACGTACCTGTGTGTGTGTGTGTGTGTGTATGTGTGTGTGTGTGTGTGCGCGCGCGCGTACGTGTGTGTGTGCGTGTGTGTGTGTGTGTGTGTGTGTATTCCAGCAATCCTATGATATCCTGTTGTTGATCCTGATGGTGTTGCTACTGGTCCAAGCAGTTCTAACACTGGCCACCGTGGGGCACTGTGCCGCTTACAAAAGCCAGCTCCGCTTGGGGGCTCCAGAGTGGGATGATGACATGCGGCTCCGTGCTAAGTACTCTGAGGTAGAGCACAAAAAGTACACACTACCTCTGTCTAGTCCTCTTCTTGTACAGTGAAATGAAACCCTTCTGACCACCTTCTGTCATTTGGAAAGTGTATACAGTATCAAATACAGTATCAAAAATACTTTCATGAGAGCTATCATGTTTATTAAAGGTATAGTCAGCTATTACAAAGTAATTGTAAGCTAATACACATTATGTCAAATTCATAATATTTCTCCTCGCATTTCGCTAGTTTATCATTCTTTATGCATGTTGAAAAGATAATATAATACTTCTACACAGTCCTGGCTCCATGAATGGTAAACAAAGTGGAGAACATGCGTTGTCTGACGATGCATTTCGACATGTGATGCGGTGCCCGCGGAGGACCGCGGAGCTACAGTATACTGTTTTGATTTGAACTCGACGTAAGCAAGATTGACTGACCATACATTTAAATATACAGTATGTCAGTCAATGTCTAAACTCAAAGAGAAGATGTCTAAACAGTCAAATGGGCTGAGTTTTGATAGAAATAAACAGGCTTTCTGCAGCTGTCACTACACATCTTTCTCAAGAGACTTTAAGGAGCTATTTGACCATGTCTGCCACTAGATGCCACACTAGAGCACCAGCAACTCAGGCCAAAAGAAATGCTTTGACGGCCACACACACACACATGCACTCATACAGTGAACTCGTTGCCCTGGCAATGAAAACAAAGAACGAACTTCACCCCATAGAACTCCCATTAACCTAAGCTCTCTATGGCAATCATATGTCTTTTCTCTGTATATCTCTATAGTTAGAGATATACAGAGAAAAGAGAGCCTCGAGATCCCCCAGTCAGAGCTGGCTAATGTGGTTTGGGAAAGAGAAGTTTGTGGTCCCTGCTGGAGCTGCTGCCCCTGCGACCCGACTATGGATAAGAGAATGTATGGATGAATGGATGGATGAATGTATGTATGTATGAACTGCATAAATCTCTATATTTCTTGCATAAATGTCCTGCTATGTTATTAACTCAAACCATGTTTATGCCATTTGCTTAATACAAGCAATTCTTTATGAGGACTGAATGGTACAGTATGTATATATACTATAGTTACAATAGCATATACTTGCATTCGACTATAGTATAGTAGAATGCAAGTAGCTCATGCACTTAGGCAGGTACTGTTGCAGTTAGCCAGCGATATTAAGATACCCCTGATGACGGCTGCTTTCATGTCATTCTAAGGATGTGTTTGATGATATATTCAGCTATTGACAAATGCATAGGATAACATTGCCTGCTAAATTCTGTAAGCATAAGCATTTTGCGCTCAAATGTGACCATATAAGTCAGCATAATGGCACGTGTTTGGGCAGGACTTGTAAGAGAGCATTATTGAAAGCCTTCTCATACTATTGTAGTTAATTTCTGCCTTCAACCTGTTTTTCTCATCTCTGCCTATTGCACTCTCTCAGGAGCAGCCGGCCAATGGAACGCTGCGGAGCTTTGACAAAGACACAGCTTGGAAGTCTGTCGTCGTCCAAATGGCTCAGTGAACCATTTTTATTAAGGACACAGGAATCAGTTCAAAGGAATGAACGACTGAGAGGTGAAGGCTTACAGAAGAGGGGGGGAGGGAAGGAGAGAGGGAGAGGGAGAGGGAGAGAGAGATAGTGTATAGTAAATTACATCTTGTTTGAAGGGGGGGGGGAGAGTTACAGAGAGGAACTAGCTAGGAGTTATGAGTTATGAATTGTGATGGTACGATATACAGTGTAAGCACAATGTCTGTTTTCTGTGTACATTTTTATATTTGCTGTCACAATCTACTGGGGAAAGTTGAGCCATCCAAAAAATGTTTACATGAATTGTAATTTTTACATCATTTTTTAACATTTGTATTAGTACATTATTACATATAGTTACATTATATTACATTGTACGCCTCTTTCATTTCCCTACTACACAAAAAAATTAAACAAAGATGGCTCAACTGTCTCTTGACACTATTATAAAGAAATATATTTTACAGTGTATTTTTATAGAGATTATGTGCACTTAAAATGTAGCATAAAATGTACTATGCATTTCTAATGTAACAATATACTCATTGTCACCATTATAATTTTTAACAGATTATATTATAAACTCATTTGACTAATACTGCATGGTTCATATTTATTGGATGTCTGTTATATATTATACATATAAAATAAAAAGGATAGCCTGTTAGCCATTGCCATTACGATCAAATGCATGTCTACTGTCCTTATATCCAACTTGAATCTAGGGCACAGTTCATGCACAGATGTATTTACTATATTTCTCTAAATTTAAGCTCCACCATGCACATGACATAGTCTGCATAAAATACCTCATAATATCTTGTGTTGGTTTTTTTTGTGTGTAGTCACTAGAACCCCTTGGCAGGTTGGCTATACATCCAAGACTGTTACTGTCTTAGCTGAAGGAACATGTTGGTATCCAAACATACACACCTGTAAAGGGGTAAACACTGCCTGTGATATCAACAAAATGAAAATCCCACCATGCACACACACACACACACACACACACACTGCAGGTGTGCTCCACTTCTTTTGAAGAAATGGAGAACTCTCTGGAAACATGATAACTTGCTCTTCTTAGTCCGGCTCCCGACTCCATTATCCTCATCATCATCCACTTGGTAAACGTGTAAAGCTGGAACTTTTCAACAAGCACTAGATAAAGTAGGTTGAAAGAGTCAGGCCTCACACTTCAGAGGGCTTACATGGAGCCAGTCTCTGCATGGCTGGTTGCTTCATCTACACAATGTGAGGAGGGAGGTTCCACTCATAACTCACTGGTACTGGAATCCAACCTAAGGAGTTTATGCTTGTGCCACTGCATACTCTAAAATGCATGGTGGCTGGGGTCGATGAGGGTACCTTGATAAGTTCCTGCAGTACATTTCCTCAGATATAAGGTTTGCTCCTTTGTGTAATAATAGGGGGGGACATATAACGTGTGTTCTGGGGGTGCTGGTCCTCCCCCAGAACATTTTGAGAATAAAACACTTTGTTTTCTGTATTCTGGTGAATTCTTATGGAGCAATGTATGCCTGCATGTATGGTGGAAATTTATTTTTATTTAAAAGATAACATTATATACGTGGACTTTGGCACAACTCAAAATTAAAACTATTGCATTAAGGGTCAAACTATGTATTTATGATGTATTTTTCTGGGCATACCATTTAAGCTACTCTTCTGCACTCTTTTCTTTGGGGGAAGTACATTTGCATGTGACATATTCATTAACCCCAGGACTTCAATAGCTCATATGCTAATCGAATCTATGCATATATATGTGTGCATACTAGTTCAGTGAACTAGAAGTGCAGTGGACCATATGCCTAAAAGGGTATTTTGTATTGGATATTTCATTGGGTTTGTCATGGCTAATTAAAAATATAATGACTGAAATACAGAGAACATATATGAGAATGAGTTCAACAAACGTTCATTAAGGTTTGGCCTATACATCACACCCAATCCAAATGTGTGTGCGCTGCCACGCCCAGGAAACTGCCAATTGTGCCATAAATCAAAAACAAAAATGGTTGAAACTTATGTACATCCAGCCAGGTGTTTAGGATATGTTGGTTATGTTGGTTGACGCTGGCCCTACTAAGCAGCAGTTGCAAACTGCAAGAAACAGTAGGCCTATGATGACATTAATGCACGCGTTCTAACTTTGTGCAATTTAACCCCAGGCAATATCAAAATAAGTCATCTAATGTCATCTATTTTGATTTGGTTTTGTCCATTATTTCAGCACCATGGACAGCAAAACTAAACGTTTGATGTCTCTGATGTCGCATGGAAATTATCTACTTATCTGCAGCGGGCAAAACAAATTTCGGCTCTGTGAAACGGACTTGTGGCTCAGTCCTCCCGCTGAAGAACGTCAGAAACGTGTAGAAACGCGTTGACGCCTGTAGGATATCAGACACCCAGGGAAGCTGGACTAGGAGGTTACGTTCTAAGGTGTCGCAAATGCTTCAGTCAGAATCCACCCTCTTACAACACATCGCTGCAACAATGTCTGTCTTATTATGCGCTTTAAACAGAAATGTCAAATTGGATCAGGTTGACCGCCAGAACCATGGTACTGTTTGAATGACAGACAACCTGACACAGACGGCTCCAATATTAATATCTAGCCACTGACTGCATGACTTCCGAATTCATAAATTATATACAGCTTATAGGCTATATCTAGTTGTTGATGTGGACAAACAATGTAGCCATATCTCTATAGTAGTAGCGATTTAGGCTTAATGCTCAATAAAGGGTCACCTCTACTACCGATATAGTGCGATCTAATATTAAGGACAAGAAGTGCTCCTATCGCAAAATGCATAATTGCATCCCTTCTTCAGAGGAAGAGGCAGAATGCGGAGGGGTGGTGGGAGCTGGGGTAAAGGCGGAACAAACCGGTGTGCCCGGATACACGCTGTAACGGCTCGCCCGCACTGCAGATTAACTCTTAAACACCCGGGATGAAGCCAGACTGGTAAGGACAGCATTTGTTTCTCTCTTTGTGTGAATATGCACCATGCGTGTGGTTTTAAAATGAAAGCACTGTAGCACGGATACATCTACTGTAGGCTACATTTTTCTTGTGTGCAAGTATGAAGCATGGAGACTGTGAAAAGGACTCTGATAAGAGTCCGATAAGAGACACCATTCACTTACGTGAAGCACATAGTCGCTTTTCGGGAACTATCTACCGGCCGGGTGCTGGAAACGGCTACTTTGTCTTTTATATTAGTAGAGCAGTTGCAATTCGCTGCACTATTACAACTTGTGTTTATCAGAGGACTATGACTGTCGAGTGTCATTTGTGTCAGTGTTCTTCATGTGCCAAACACTAATATATCGACAATGAAGCCCACCTTGCTGTCAGACCATGTGGCATCTGACCTTATGTAAACCAGAAGAAGGTCTGAGAACACTGATGCCTAACGTGTCAGCTTCATTGACTTGAGGACCTTCAGCCTTACATGTCACTTAGCTAATTCGGTTCACTACATCTGCAACTAACTGTCACAGTATCTTACTATAGTATAGTTGCCAAGAAATAGGGATTCCCTCTCTAAACACGTGTAGCACAGACTGGCCAACTGGGGGTATAATCTGTTGGACTGGAATAGTGCCAACAGCTGACACATTAGTGCAGTCTAAAATATGATACTACAGTCTTCTGAATTGGTCTGACTACAGTGGCACATTGTAAAGAAATAGAAATTGCCTCAACAATAAGATCTGCACTCCTGCCTAATATACTTTTATTATAATGCTTGTAATCCAAATGCAGACTACTCTTTAGAGACCATGGAGTACAGATACTGTATATACTCCATCCCACTGAACATAATATGTTAATACTCATAATTGTGGTAGGGTGCCATTCCAATTTGTAAGATTTGTGTTGGTGTTGACTGTTTAAGATTTGACATGGAAGATGGTTTTAAATAATGTAATATGTCATGAAGCAAGATTCAAAGTGGGTAGAATATATGAACTCTCTTGTTAATACACCTGCACGATGTATGTATCTTGTCACAATATCATGACAAGATATCGCATGTAGGTGTCTGTCAAACTGACATTTCAGCTGTTATGTTCATCAGAATGGGTCAGTTAGGTATTATAACACAATGACTTGAACGACTTGACATCAACAACAACACTAACGTAAAATGTGATCAACGTGATCCTGTTGTGGACAGCCATTATAGTAACAACAACAACAACAACGCAACAACAACAACGATGTAACTAACACTCTAAAACAGAGCTATAAATAAGACAAATTAATAGCCACTAAATGGCTGGTGTCATTGAACGACTTGACATCAACAACAACACTAACGTAAAATGTGATCAACGTGATCCTGTTGTGGACAGCCATTATAGTAACAACAACAACAACGATGTAACTAACACTCTAAAACAGAGCTATAAATAAGACAAATTAATAGCCACTAAATTGTTTTCCCCTCTAGTAGAATATTAGTATCCCCTCCAGAGACTGTACTGTATATGTTCTTTCGCTGTCCCTCCAATCATCAAAGGCAATAATCCCCACACAGATGCGACCACATTTCACACGCACTAAGCATTGTGTGACTACGTGTGAGAGCAAAACAACAGGGATAACTGGGGATATTGCTGAAAGAGGGAATTTCTTTATACATTGATTGTTCTTATATGTATGTTTACATGAATAATCTTATATAACCTTATAAGCCTTATAACACCTTATGTAGTGTTCACTATAGGCGATGTGCACCATTACGCATGTTGCCTCTTTGTGATGCGTATAGGGACAGCGAGAGAACGTCTTCTTCCATCTGATTGGTTAAAGCTGAAGTCGCTGATGGCTGGTGTCATTCTTGCTCAACTCATCTGTCTTCAACCCTGTGTTCTGCAATCATTTATTTATATTTCAGGAGAGGCTTGAGTCAGAGGAGTTCTTCACCAGACAAATACATCCAACAGCGGCCATCTTTCCAGGAGAGCACACAGACACTTTCCATGCTTGTCTGGACCTTCCATGCATGGTGTGGATAGGGGCAAGGCAGAGAAGACTGCAGGCAGACGCCTGTATGCCTGCATGAGGGAGCCCAGGCCTGCAGGATATAGGGAGGACACTCGCAACGTGTAGAAAGACATCAGGCAGAACATCCCTGTCTTTGGTCGAAAGCAAAAACAAAAGTGTTGTCCTCATGCTAACCCTAACCCAAACCCTCCACATTGTTCTCTACCCCACAGGCACATGCACTGTTGTTTGTGAAACATAAACAGGGAGCTGATTGTGGGGCGGCTCTAACACAATCAACAAGTGTACCAAAGTGAGTTGAACAGCAGATCAACACAATGTCACAAACTGATCCAGGGACCTCCCTGCTGGGACCGGAACCCCCAAAGCATTAGACCAGCCTGTGCTTAGAGGACTGTTCAACAAGAGGGGGGTCTCTCCCCAGCCCAGAGTGCGGGGTGGTGGTGGTGGTGGTAGTGTGTGCCGCGTGCGTCCCGGATGCAGAACATCCTCGAACAGAACCTCGACATGGCCACGGCTCTGCTGGCTGGGGAGAAGCTGAAGGAGCTGATCCTACCGGGTTCCTCTCAGGATGAGAAGGGGGGGGCCCTGGCCGGCCTCATGGTCCAGCTCAAGCTGGAGCTGCCCTTCGACCGGGTTGTTACCATAGGGACGGTCATCATCCCCATCCTGCTCGTCACCCTGGTCTTCACGCGCAACTTTGCAGGTGAGTCCGTTGGCCACTAGAGGGCAGCTCTCTGCTGGGAGGCAGAATTGAGAGGAATTGTTTGAGGAGTTGTTTGCCATCAACTATATTATATAGTTTATGGCAAACAATTGCTCACAACAAGAAAATATATGTTTGACTTGATGGTGTAGTATAGCATAGCTCATATAGGTAGACAAAAGTGTTATTCTTCAAAGCAAAGCTGCTGTAGGTAAGATTTAAGAGTTGAAAAAGAACAAAAGAGCAGGATTTTGAAGCCAGATTGGTCGTACTTCTTTTGGGCACATTTAAAAATCAAACTCAACTCATGTAAAGGCAAGGGTTATCTCACAGAGCATATCACTCACTAGAAATTACACTAAAATTATAGCTCTAAAATCCTAATTACATCTCGGTTAATCAATCAAATTAAACCAACCAATGAGCTTGTTTGGTAATTCGTACAGATAATATGTAAAGGCATAGTTTGGAATCATTTCACAGTTTCATGTAGGCACACTATAATATGACATGTATGCTTAATGCTTGAATGGGTAGAATTAAAGTTTTGCTTTCAATGATCTATTGTGAGTCCATCAGTCTGGAACCAGTCAATTAAAAAGTGTTAGTCATTAAGGTGGTGCCAATACATTTCAATCAATCTTCCGTACATACAATTTTTTGAACTATCTACTTTTATCTCAACCAATCAGCATGTTTAAAATTGAAACATATACTGTTCTCATATTGGGAAAATGATTGACCCGATTGTAGCTCACCGGGAGGCTCTCACGAGGCTATGTGACATCCCTTAAAACACCCCACCTTGATTTTAATGTAAATATGAGAGACATATTAAGCGTGGCTAACAGGCCAGCCAGAAAGAGACAAACCTAGGGTAGTGAAAAATGTAACAAATGAAGAAGAGGATAAGAAGAGCAGAGCCATAAAGCACGCATCGCAGAGACGGTCAAGGAGAGTTGAGGTGAAGCATTACATTACAGGAAGGCGGAAGTGTTAGGTGGGTGGTTATAGAGAGGAAATGGTGGCTTGGGTGTTACCTCTGCTGAGTCAGGCTGTCTACAGTACATAGCCGCTCCATTGAGCTGTGACTTACAAGTCTTACAGTATACTGAACTATGTGCTGAGCTATTTATATGACGCGCACGTGTCACAACTACTGTACGTGTTTGCAATTTAGTGGAGTCATTCTAGAAAACACATCACCTACTGTACACCACACAATATAAGTCATCTGTTAAACTTGCCAAATATGCAATATAACAGTTCCCTTTGATATCACACCTAGCTAGGGTTACTCTATGGTTAGTCCAGCACCTATTACATGGAAATCCCAAGTAGCCCTGTGGCCCCAGATGCAACGCTAACCTAATCACATGTGTGAGTCTCGCTGGACCCATTCCACCACTGAACTTCACTTGGGATTTGATAGAACATATGCTCGGCTGTGAGGGGAGAGATTCCAGCTTATCATTTGGATGGGAAATGTGCACTGTAAGTCTTATAAAGCAAGTGCTGCCCTTCGTATTGGCGAGATGAATTAAGCGCAAGTGAGTATCTCAGATGACCTTAAGATGAAATAGCTGTAAAGAGATTAAAGACAAAGATGGATCTATTACAGTAATGTAACGGAAATTGATTTTCTTCAACTCTTGGAGTGATTATGACTTTTGGGGATCACTTAACATTTAAACTGGATGCATTTCTCTTGGCGGCTGCAACACAGATTACATTAGGGGTCCATTACCATCCATCTTGTTGTTTCCATCGTTTCTCTTCCCAGAGGAGTCCATCTATTGTTACACACCGCACAACTTCACCAGAGACCAGGCACTGTACGCCAGAGGCTACTGCTGGACAGAGCTACGCGACGCCATCCCCGGCTGGGATCCTGACCTCCGACCTTCACTGTTTGAGCACAAGTTTCTGCCCTACGCTCTGCTGGCGTTTGCCGGCATCATGTACATTCCGGCGCTGGGCTGGGAGTTCCTGGCCTCAACGCGGCTCACCTCAGAGCTCAACTTCCTGCTTCACGAGATTGACAACTGCTACCACCGTGCCGCAGAGGGCCGAGCCCCGAAGATCGAGAAGCAGATCCAGTCCAAAGGGCCCGGAATCACTGAGAGGGAGCGCCGGGAGATCATAGAGAACGCAGAGAAGGAGAAAAGCCCTGAGCAGAACCTCTTCGAGAAGTACCTAGAGAGACGGGGCCAGAGCAACTTCCTGGCTAAACTATACCTGGGGCGCCACCTAGCGATAATCTGCCTCAGCTCCATTCCGATTTCATACCTCAGCGCGTACTACGCCCGTCAGAGGCAGAACGAGTTCAGCTGTGCCTTGGGGGGGCCCCCGGACACCAGCAGCTACCCAGAGCTGAAGCTGAGCGTCAACTGCAAGCTGCCGGCGGTGCAGCTGCAGCGCATCATGGCAGCGGTGGACATTGCTCTGCTGTGCACCATGAACCTCATCATCCTGCTGAATCTGCTGCATCTGTTCGTGGTGCGCAAGTCCAACTTCGTGTTCGACAAGCTGCACAAGGTGGGCATCAAGACGCGCCGGCGCTGGCAGAAGTCGCAGTTCTGCGACATCAACATCCTAGCCATGTTCTGCAACGAGAACCGCGACCACATCAAGTCACTCAACCGGCTGGACTTCATCACCAACGAAAGCGACCTGATGTACGACAATGTGGTGAGGCAGCTCCTGGCCGCCCTGGCTCAGTCTAACCAGGACGCCACGCCCACCGTCAGGGACTCTGGGATACAGACCATGGACCCCAACATGGACCCTTCCCTCCTCGGGGTGGGGGACCTGGGCGGGGAGCCCATGGTCATCAAGCGGCCCCGCAAGAAGATGAAGTGGATCCCATCCTCAAATCCTCTTCCTCAGTCATTAAAGGTATTATACATTGTTGTTAATAATAAATATGAACTATGAATCACACAGGAATCAAAGGCTAACACTGATCTCTACCCCACCCATTACAGCTGCACACACTCACCTGGATATATGTGTTGCAAACATCAAGAGTAACCTAGGAAATACTTGTTTTGTTTCAGGGAGCTACTGTGTACAACCAAGGAGCTTAATTTAATGCATTGCCTGTAATAACCTGCTGTTGTCAAGGACAAAGTTCCACTTACAGAGAACACATGGCTAGGGGTCTATTATCATATTGACATTGATAGAGATAAAGAGGTAAAGAGATAAAGATATAGAGATAAAGAGATGAATAGAGAAATACTTCCAGTTGAACATTACATTCCTCGCAAGAGTTACCCAGGAGAGGTGCTTCAATATAACTGCCGTATAACATATTGTTAGTGCTGTAATGACTTCTGAATTAAAGGCAGGGTCAGTCACTCTCGGGAAAGCTTGCTAACTTCAAGATAAAATCAAAACAGTATTGCTCCGCGGTCCCCTGCGGCGCCGCCTCACACCTCGAAATGCATTGTGAAGCAAAGCAAAATAGGCCTACTATGTTCCTATGGAGCCAGGGCTGTGTAGAAATATCTGTTTGTTTTTTCAACATGCACAGAGAATTGTAAGATAGCGAAATGCGAGGAGATTTGTTAAGGTTTGTTGAATTTGACAAAAAGTGCATTAGCATAAAAATAGCTGACAATAGGCTACCTGTAAACGGAGTGAGAAACGAGAAAAGCTATTCTTTTAAATTATAATCTTTGCTATGTAAAGGAACCTCTGACCCTTACTCGTATGGAGAACAACGGAAAACCTGAGAAACCCAAGCCACTCAGACGGAAGACTGTGGCAGAGAGCTTTATGGATAGCAAGAGTACACAGCATCCACCGTCGAAAGGTATAGAACTTTACAATACACTGGTGATACAGCTACACTCAGTTGTTATTTACAAACCACTTATGTGTCTGGGCCAGTGGACAGGCCCCCCAACATGGGGAGAGAACTGGCTCAGTTATTTCTTGGGCCCTGGGTTAAAGGGGGCCCAAAAGGGCCCTTAAGGGCCCTTAAATAAACTCTTATAGAATAGTTTGTCAAAAATAAATATTTGTCAAACTATTAATTATTTGTGAGTCACTTAAAACTTGTTATTTTTCCCATTCTATCTTTATTTTACTCGAAAACGATTTTACCTTTCCTATAACTCCCTATAATGTAAAACATGGTTTAGTCTGTCAATGCTATGGTAAAGTTAAGACTCACGGCAGTACCCAATCTGGCCACAGAGTTTCATTGGAAAGATGTGTGGCAATGTGGGGTTTCTGTGGACAGATCAACTCCAGACCCCAGGTCTGAGCAAAAAACAAATACTTTATTTACAATAGGTCTTATGGGGACATAATTTCTTCACCAATTGCCTCTCCTATTGTAACTTTTTTTATTTCTATGAAACAATACATTTCAACTGTAGTTTGTGGGCTAGGTGGGATGGATAAGAAACATGCACGGAACTTTTCCCTGGACGTCCACCCATACATGCTGACCATCCGTAAGCCCAAGGTGGAGGCCATCATCACAGAGCAGCTGCCCCCGGACCACCATATGGAAACGGTGTACATTGAAGGCACACACACAATCGTGCATGTGTCTACTGCAATAACAGGTAACTTCACCTAGCAGGCATGGTCACTACAGACGTGACATTGTATGGGGAGTCACTGCCAACTGGTAAACATGGGGAAGTCCTAATTATTAAATGCTTTTGATACTCTCACGTTTGTTTTAAGTTCATTTAACTGATTATTCAGCTTTTCAAGATAAAATCTGATGCCTAATTTGAATATAAAAATTTGATGCAAAGCCAAAATTGCATATACTCATATATATACAACACATGATTCAAGTATGTTATGAGTCCTTATCCCAAGTGAAGGAGTTTAAGTACCTCGGGGTCTTGTTCGCGAGTGAGGAGACTATGAAGCGGGAGTATGGCCGGAGAATCGCAGCAGCGGGAGCGGTATTGCAATCACTTTACCGCACCGTTGTGACAAAAAGAGAGCTGAGCCGGAAGGCAAAGCTCACTATCTTCCGGGCAATTTTCATTCCTACCCTCACCTATGGTCATGAAGGGTGGGTTATGACCGAAAGAACAAGATCACGCGTACAAGTGGCCAAAATGGGTTTTCTCAGAAGGGTGGCTGGTGTCTCGCTTAGAGATAGGGTGAGAAGCTCAGCTATCTGCGAGGAACTCTGAGTAGAGCTGCTGCTCCTTTGCGTCAAAGGAGCCAGGAGGCCAGGAGGCCCAGGCCAGGAGGCCCAGGAGGCATTCTTACCAGATGCCCGTACCACCTCAACGGGGGTACGGGCATCTGGTAAGAATGCCTCCTGGGCGCCTGTTCCAGGCACGTCCAGTTGGGAGGAGGCCTCGGGGAAGACCCAGGACCAGGTAAAGAGATTAGATCTCCACACTGACCTGGGAACGTCTCGGGATCCCCCAGTCAGCGCTTGCTGATGTGGCTCGGGAAAGGGAAGTTTGGGGTCCCTTGCTGAAGCTGCTGCCCCCGCGACCCGAATCCGGATAAGCGGGAGACGATGGATGGATGATTCAAGTAAAATCAAAGATGTCCATATTCCTGCCCAATCAGTTCAACAAAATGACAAGAGGAAAGTCTTTTTAAGTGTTATGTGTGCATTCCTGGGCCTGAGAACATGTTCTACCAGCCACCAACTTAAAACCTGTGTGCAGGAGCTTGGAGAGTGATTTAACAAGGGTCCTTATTTACAGGTTAGACAGGAATAAAGTTATCAGTAATACTTCTCAGTCAATGTCAACAAAGTTTCATTATCCAGGTCTTCGCTGTGTGTCATTAATTAAGCATATGCAACATTTACGAAATATACCAAAATATAATCACACTAAACTGAATACTGACTTTGATTGACAGCCATTGCTGTAAGATCTCATTTGTTGCTTTTCTCCACAGATAATAAGGACTGCACTCTGGAGTCGACCGACATGGCCTTTTCCACAGTGACCCTCCCCACCACCACATATGTAAACGGTGTGAGCCCCAACCCCCCGTCCAGCGAGGACCCTCTCAGTCCCAAGCAGTCGCCGACCCCCAACGAATCCCTAGGCCCGCTACAAAACCCTGAAATGAATCCGCTCCCTTTGATCCGAACCCCTGCACACCAGCTACTGAGCATGCACCATTCACTCTTTAAGGAGGAAGAGGACGATGATGTGAAAGGCCGAGATAGGCTGACGGAGAGACCCGGGGAGCTCATAGCTGCTGGGGAATGTTGAACGAGGGACACAAGTGCAGATATTTCCTCTGTTCCTATCACCTCCCATGAAACAGACACTTTTTCTCCTTGACGAAACACTGAGCACACTTTTGTAGTGTCTGGAGCTGGCACAAGATGAGATGAGTGTGTTTCATGGTGGACGTCAATGTATTACTGGGACACATGATATCACTTCATCACCTCAGGATGACGACTTTCCAGCCAACCCCCCTCTATCGAAACCAGCATTGATGAGATTCAACAGGGTGCTGCACTGCAGAATATAAGAGCTGCTATACTGTATATCTAGAAGTGAAATCAAAAGGTTTAAAATGGAACATGAGCATTGAGCTTTCTAATAAAATACAGCATTAATTTGAAAAATGCAAACCTGTAATGGGGACTGAACTAAAGCTTAAAACTTTATGTATTGTAAACACATATGGTAACGCTTATTCCCTTTATCGGTCAAGTAGACAGGTAGCTCATGCAATACACTAGTTGAGATTTGCACAACAATATGCAAAGAATCACAATATATTTGTGGCAATAATGTATGCGCTAATGGCTACATATTTAACATTATGTACATGTATATACAATGTACATGGCACAGTGTTTGTAAGGTGTTTAAAGTGTAAAACACGCACATTTCATGACTTCATCACTGCCGTTAATTAGAAAGATACAAACTCTAATTCAACTTTGTTTTTAAATGTAAACTCCTTGATTGTGTTTGTCCAATATTGCCTTTGTGGGTAAAACCAGCATCATAAAAATGTATTTTGGTAAGCAACAATTGGTAAGAAACACTCATCTTTACTGAAGCTCTTTAACTAACAACTGTTAGTTAGCTCCTTCAATGGTCTGGGGGATCTCAGCGGGGGAAGGAGGGACGAGCTCCACCCGAGCGTATTGCCAGAAAGTTGCTAGCTGTAAGATCCAACTACGAGCTTTTAAACTGCAGCAACATTAAGAAAAGATATTGGAGCTGGAATTACCGTGGCTCCCTGCAGAATCTACCAAAAGTGTTCACACTTCTTTTTACTAAACCAATGAGAAGTCTACAGCTAACTAACAACTGTTAGTTAAAGGTGACGGAGAAAAACCTAACCCCTGCAGAAAACAGAAAAGACATGATGTGACCTAATTCACTGTCAATGTCAATTTGTTAGTGTTATCTGAAAGATTGTGACTGTGTTCAATTGGTACTTTTGTGTGTAATGGAAACCCCAATAATGGAGCTGGACAAAGGTTACGAGACATTTGTGGTCTGTTATTTTCTTGTAAAGTAAAGTGAACAATAGCTATAGAAATGATTATAACTAGATGAAGGTTAAGCATTTGGTCATGATTTACACATTACATTATGACACCCCATCCATGAAAAGATTGCAATTAAGTGTTGCCAAGTGTGCTAAATTGTATTCAGTATAGTCCAATCTAATGCTGGAACCAGCTTGGTCACTAAAACAACTGAAATAATGAATGTAACCTAGTTGGTAGTGTTATTCTTGTGATACAGAATTTAAGATATTATATCACTTTCCCAGCGACTGAGCTTGACACATTTTCAATTGCCCACTTGTCCATTTGAAATATATATAATTGGTTTAATTGATATGACACTGGGTGGTATATTTCCCTTTGTGAGAATAGTTACTGTAAGCACACTAAACACATCCAAAAAGCACTTTATTGTAGCACAAGTCTGGGAGAGCATGTTACAGTAGCATATATGAGTAACAAATCTCAACTAAACTATGATACAACACTACCTTAATGATAATTTGCACATTGAGGTTGTCATTGAGTCAGATCTGGCACTATACTCACATGTTCTGGATAAGGGCAACTTTTATGATTGTGGTAACTGTAACAAAAAGTGCTCTATTTTGTCTTTGTTTTGAAATCATGGTGAAATATTGCTGTCACACTGATGTAAAACATTGATGTACCACACAACGTTTACTACAGGAAAAAAAATATATTATAATATTTTGTTCTGTTCTTCTGATAAGAAAAACTGAATAAAACAAATACTTGCCTATTGGCGATATCAGTGAAAAACATAGTTTTTTTAAGTTTGACATTTTATTAAATCAATGGGCAACAAACATATTCTTCACACCTCTTTTTTCTTTTCCTTTTCCTTTTTGTTTTCCTTCCAAATTGGTGACTACATGTACCAGAATGCACCACTCCTGTCAGACGGGTGCCGCACAGAAGAGGCAAATAGTGTGACAGGACAGCAGGCTTGCTCTGTAAGTCATTTGTTTTTTACTTACTAAGTGTATTCATTACAACATTTGTGTTTAAGATGTTTAATCTTCAGATACTGATTTCAATTAGGATTGTATTGTCTGAGTGGTTAGTGTAATCTTTCTTTATATCCGTGTTAGCTAATCTTCAACGTTAGCAGTCATCATTTGTAAAACATATCTTTAGCTCTGTACCGTACTGTACTGAAACATGAGCTCAAAACACGAGCTCTCTCAGAAACACAGATGTGTAAGAATACTGTATCGGTAGAAGAAAGGTTTTGTTGTCAGTGACCTTGCTCTTCTTGTCACTTTTCTATTGATTAGCTCTGTAAACTGCTTGTTAGTTAGCTAAGTAACAGCTGCTACAATGGCCCTGTCAGCGTTAAAGTTCCATGTCTACTACCACCACGTTATGCTTTCTATATTCGTTGATAGTGTCAGAACATCAATGTATTAGCGTTGTGGTATCTCAAAAGTATTGTTACAGTGTTGTTGCACTTTTGCTTTAGCTTTGCCTTTCGTCCCAGGCAGCTAAACCGTTTCACCTATGGACCAAGACAACAATTCAGAGGTGTGTTTTTGTTTTTGTGTACCCGTACAGTATAATTTCTACAAGAGCTATTTTGTATTATAAATATTTCTTCCAGTACTTGAGCATGTGTAGTGTAAGGACAGTGTGTTGTTGAACTACAGCTGTGTAGTGAAAATAAAGTATTCTAACAATGTAACAAATAACTTTAATCCTTTTTATTATTTTTATTTAAAAAAACTTTAACAACCCTGAACCATCTATACTTAGGTGGTTTACAAATTTTAAATTGGCATATATACTTGGACTGAAATAAGCTCGTAAGAACATACCTATGCAATAATGTTGCAAACTATGATTCGTCACCCTTACTCATAGCTTTTGCTTGCTTATCAAATGTTGTCATCGTTCAACAGGATGAGTCAGTTGGCCCATCAGAAGATCCCTCAGAGGATGAACTGCTCAGCCTGCCCCCAGGCATATGTATGTCTCTTTCTCTATTAGTCTTGTACACACAGGCTAAATCACACCAAACTGTTTCATTACCCTATGCCAATATGACCGTTTAGCAGAGGTGGTATTGTAACATGATTTTGAGTCAAATTTCACCAAGCTTGAACTAAAGAGTATAGAAATGCACATTCTACACATCTAGGCCTGTCACAATAATTACTATATATTGATTTGTCGTGCAATATATGGACATGACCTCAATTTTTCAAACGTCAATAATATTGCCTATTGTATTTACATGTGTGTTGCTGACATAAGAAAGTTTTCCATGTTGCCCTGCTATAGTGTTCCTCCAGGTTTTAATAGGTGTTTTTCCAGACGACTGCATAATTCCAGCCACTACGTTTGGAAGAATAAATGCGAAAATGTGGCATTTGTTTTGTTGTTTTACTTTAAGGTTTATTTTAGCCAAGCAATGAAATTGGTTTAACCAATAATAACAAACATTTTATGTCACATGACTTATAGAGGAACAACATTATTTACTTGATTCTGACAATAATATAGTTTGTCGCACTTATTTCTGGGACAATATATCGCCCAACAAAAATAGTTATTGTGACAGGCCTATGTATGAATGGAAATGAATGAGATGCCAGGCGTGTATAGTGTACCTGGGGCCCATACTCCAGATCATGTACATTTCAAGAAAATATGTTTATATTTATGAATTAAGCACAAATTACACGTGTGTTTGCGATTCATAGTGATCTATCATGGTGTATCCATCATGGCGTTTTTATGGTCATTAACATGTTGTGCGGATGCCTGATGATGTCTATCAATTGATTGATGTTACATTGACTTTCAGTAGAAAAAACAATTCCGGTACTACAGTAACAGACTTGTTCCTGGTAGGCCTACAAAACCACTTCCCATGTGCCAGTGTACTTGTATAATCCCGTACCGGCACTCCGTCTTATTGCTAAACCCAAAGGTCTCATGTTCTGTGGTTAATTTCTCTATGCGTTGGCAAGGCCAGTGCCAAAAGAGTACATCAAATCAAAGGCAACAGAAACAGAAACATCTTAACTGTCTATCCACTAATGTTCATAGACCTTGTGCCGGCCTCATTCAAATGAATGCGTGAACATTGTCCCTGGTTGTTTGTGCATAGCGGACGCCGAGGCAATGGAGCTGCTGTGGCAGGTGCGCAGTCAGAGGCGCCAGTCGAGTCCTGAGCTCCCTGAGACCGTCTCCCGACTGATGGCCCCAGACGGCAGCATGCTCTACCTGGTGGGCACCGCCCACTTCAGCGACAGCAGCAAGAATGACGTTGCCATGGTGAGCCATTTATACAGTAGAAGTGTTCCTTCTGTGCAGTGTGACCTTAGAGACATAGCGCATTTAAGTCCCGCCCACACTGGGGTGAGGGTGGGGATGATATTATTCCATAGCTCTCCATTGACTTTGCATTACTAAGATAATGTAATTTCTGACTTCTACCAAAAAATATAAACGTACCTAAAAGCTGTAACAGGATGTACTATCCACAAGGTAAAGAACCCAGAACACATTTGGCATACACTGTGGAAGACTTAGACTTTTACCTTTTAATCGTACTGCTTGTAAAATATATTGTGATCGCCTGAGTTGACCATATTAGCTAGAATTAGTTTGACAGTTGTCTTTTCATCGTGTCATCACTTATCTTGCATCGCTGCTGTGTGTCGCCCTGACCAGACTATCCGGGCAGTGCAGCCTGACGTAGTGGTGGTGGAGCTGTGCCCGTACCGCGTGTCCATGTTGAAGATGGACGAGACCACGCTCTTGAGGGAAGCCAAGGACATCAACTTTGAGAAGGTGCAGCAGGCCATCAAACAGGTCAGACATTCAGGGAAACGTGACTAACACTAATGGGAAGTAAGCATCCTTCAGAAAGACCCTTTCCTACCTGCTCCTTAATATTTGTAGTTGTTAGTACCTTTGGATAAATGCTTATTGACTTGATCACGTACAATTAACATTACAAAAGCATGTGTTTGTTTTTGTAAATTGTTAAAGACAATAGAGTAAAATGTCTGATTCAAAATACAATGTTGACATGCTTAATCAGTTCTAAGCAGCAGTCACTTAATTAGAATGTGATTTGATTAGTCTCTTATCTTGATTAAAACATTAAATGATTTACATATTCAAACAATGAATTCAAAATGAATTAAAGGTGTGATGGACTGTACATAAGATATTGAGAGGAAGGAGCTGAACTGGCTGAATAAATGACTTGACGTGTTGTTTTGGCTTGAGTCCAGCTGTAACAGCACTTACCCTGTAATAAGATGCAGCATCACTCTTCTTTACTGTCACAGGTACAACCAGGAGTATTGACATATAAGAAGGATTAGGGGCCGATTCTCACTTGTTTGGTCTACTGTAGATATACAGTAGGCTAGAATTGTGCCTGCTACATGTTTGCTAGCTGTTTGTGTCATTGCTGTTTCTATTTCTTTCTTTTTGAGAACTTAAAATACTAAAGTATTTCGTAATTTAACAGCATTGTATTTCATGTACTGTATTGTAATTCGGTTCATATTTGCTTCTGCTTGTCTTCCATACTATAGTGATGTACTATCACTATATATACAGTAATAGTAAATGTGTTTTCTGTGCAGAATGGTCTGATGTCTGGATTGATGCAGATTCTGCTGCTCAAAGTGTCAGCACACATTACAGAACAGCTGGGAATGGCCCCTGGAGGAGAGTTCAGGGAGGCGTACAAAGAGGTAAGACACACACACAAACACACACACACACACACACTTGATCAAGGTTCAATCTATGGATTCCCATATTTTATAAATGTCACAGCAGTACCGTATTACAAATGTAGGCTGTGTGTCATATGGGTAATATGCCTACCGTCATAATGCGGGAGCTGTATAAGGAATCCTCTTGCTCCTGGCCATCTGAAACAATGAAGGATGCGGCTCTACAGCCACAACACAGCGCGTCTTTTTCCAGCAGCATAACAGTGCGTTCATTTACATATCGGTGTGCATTGAATCACGCAATGTGAAAATAACTGAAGCCCTAGACACACTGCAAGACACTAGCAGCAATGTGGCGGCCATAGACAATGGAACGTCAAGAGATTCAGCGACGCAACGACAAAATACCAGTCGGCAACGGGACATGGGAGGGGACTGAGTTAAACTAATCTTACTGCGACTCTCGCTGCTATCCACTGCTTTTCTGAAGCTTACAGACGTACATGTAGCAACCAATGCATAGTTTGGAACGAACTACAAGGATATAGTAGGGGGGAAAGGGCACCATAATATGAACCTTAATCGTGTATTACCTATAATGGTCTAATGGGGCATATTGTAGCTGTGGTTCATCTTCATTTTAAGTAATGAATCACTATGATTAGGCATATTACTCTTTTTTTTTTAAATTCTTTTTTTTTTTGCCCCCCTCGTGTGTGTACTGTGCATTTTGAGATTTTAAAGAGTTGTGTACTGTGTGTGTGTGTATGTATGTATGTATGTATGTGTGTATATATATATATATATGTATATGTATATGTATATATATATGTATATGTATATATATGTATATGTATATATATGTATGTATATGTATATGTAT
>JAODOY010018537.1:0-50354 GCA_025399855.1 Forbesichthys papilliferus | reverse complement strand
TCAGAGCTTGCTGATGTTGCTCGGGAAAGGGAAGTTTGGGGTCCCTTACTGAAGCTGCTGCCCCCGCGACCCGACTCTGGATAAGCGGGAGAAGATGGATGGATGAATGGATGGACCAGGCTACTGTGTTAGATCTACAGTTAATATTATATCTGGCAGTCTTTGTCTGATGTCTTTTGATGTTATCTTTAATGTTTTAGCGCCGCAAGATTATGCTTCTTTCTCTTGCATTGCTCTCCAATTAAGATCATCACTCATCATATCTAGCGTTAAATATTGTAGTTCCACACACATACATGGCATTATGAAGTCTTTAACTGACAGTTTCTACACACATCCATAGCATTATGAAGTCTTTAGCTGTTTGCTTTAGATGAGGAGTGGCTCCTGAGTAGAACGTGCGTGAAGGCTGCCGACTATTGAGATGATTTTTAATTAAGTAATACACATCACCAGCAATATAATTTTCAACCACTGATGTATATATTCTCCTGGTTTCGCGCTTGGTGCTGTGGATTTTCCGCAACAAGGCAGTTAGCAAAAGTAACTAAGGGGGCAGAGCTATCACTTGGACAGCGTGTTATTTTGACAGGCCATATATTGACAATATACTATTGTCAATTTAGACTACAACATTATCAAAACCTACAGTGTTTATAATAGGTGAAATTGTTTTTGATAACAAAAATAAAATAATAATATCTTAGCATTGGTCTGCGTAGAGTACCCCAAGATCATTGTATTATTATTATTATTTTTATAAGGCTCTGTGTTTTCATGGACTCACTGTGCCTAAAAAATAAGTTACTCTCATTTAATTAAGATGTTTTTGGAAAGCTTTCATAATCATTTTTTTTGTGCTGACCAAAGGAACATTATAGCTTTGTGACTTGTAGAAATAAATGTTGTTTGGACAACGATGTAGTTAGACTTCCCAGGTAAGAGCTATATCTGGGGGACATGACTTATTAATAAGTGAAACATATGGAAGGTTTGTTCATTGCATATAGTATTATGACAATAATACAAATATGTAACTATATTCTGGACTACTCAACTATAGCGTAGGAATCAACTTTTCAAAAATGAACTTATTCCTACAGACAGTAATTTGTGGACAAAGCATGCATTTCACATTTGCATAAAAGCTGTGACACACAAACACACTGCTCTCTGTAGGCTGTGTAAGTGTATTTTTGTGTGATTGTCTGGCCCCTTTAGGTCGGGTAACAAACATTCCCTCAGGAATGGTGACAGACCAGTTTGGGATGATCGGGCTGCTTACATTTATCCGGGCGGCGGAGACGGACCCTGGGATGGTTCATCTGGCGCTGGGAAGTGACCTCACGACACTGGGACTCAACCTGAACTCACCAGAGTAAGATAGCAGGCCTCTCAGTAGTAGAGGAACAGGCGGGGTGCGTTCTGTTGGCTGGATAGTTACATTCGTGTGTCCTCTCCTGACAGGAACCTCTACCCCAAGTTTGCATCACCGTGGGCCTCGGCACCCTGTCGGCCACAAGACATTGGTAAGACATGGGGTTGTCCCTGTGAACATTTTTGGAAGTATACAAGTTGATTAATTCTATGAATACATATGTTCTGTGGTTTTATTTGTTAAACTTTGCTTGGGAGTGTTGCACTGTAGCAAGTTGGGACTAAACGTCCAGTAGCAGCCCATTTAAAAATTGTACATGGCTAGTTTTAGAGTTATTGCATAATTCTGTCTGCCTTCTTATTTCAGACTTCCACGTTCCCTCAGAGTACTTAACAAATATTCACATAAGGGACAAGGTGAGTCAGTACCATACATGGCCGCTGTTGTATTACACAGGTCACACTGGATACTTAATGCTACATTGTGCTCTTCCCTGTCCTGCTTTAAGTTGGCTGCCATTAAGCTGGCTCGTTACGGAGAAGACCTGTTGTTCTATCTGTATTACATGAATGGTGGAGATCTGCTACAGCTTCTGGCCGCAGTTGAGCTGTGAGTTGCACTCAGTCACTTGTGTTATCATTAAAGCCCCCCCCCCCCCCCTACAGATCTTCACCAAAAGTACAGTATAATACCAAAACACTGAGTGGTGGTTCTAGCATAGCTGATTCATAAAAGCATTGGATTAGGCTGAAATGTGCCGTCAATTTAAAATACAGATGTATTTAGCGGGTTCTCCGACTAATGCAGAGTTCACACTGCACGACTTTAGCCCAGTGTTTTCACGTTTTTGGAGAAAGGAGGAGGGAAATCCCAGCACGCTCCCATGAATGGCGACGGCGTCGTGTACATTTCCTACAGGGTGAACTGATGGTCGCCCTAAGCCCGACTGGATATTTAGCAGGTCAAATAACCGCACCTGTCTGGGAGTCCAAATCCTGTAGCGTGACAGGTAATGACCTACAGCCAATTAGAGTGCAAGACATGGACGATAATACAAACAAGGGGGAGGAGAAATTGCCTTCAGAATCATACATAAACTGCTTGAAGAAACAATTTTCCCATTATATTGACGTTCCACAAGTCTAACCACATAAGTGTTGTGAAATTTACAATTTAAAGAATATGAAACTGTGATAAATGTCTCCATGTTAATGAGGCAAGAGCGCCACTACAGAGGAACATTATGTGCCACGTCCTATATGCCTAAAATAGCTTTGTGAGACTCCCTTACTTTGTCTTGTGCAACATCTGGTATATAATGTGTGACCCCCTGTCGCCGATCAGTCACGTATCATGAAACACACGATGACTTCAAGACGCCCCAGTACAAGAGACACAGTCGTGCAGCGATCTGACGACTCGGAAAATCTTGTAGTGTGAACTCTGCATTAGAGAAGCAGGGAAAAGGAGCGGGGGAGGTCTGGCCTGCTGTTAATCTGTATTACTTATTCTGTCATTGTTTCCCAGCTTTAACCGGGACTGGCGGTACCACAAGGAGGAGAGGGTTTGGATCACAAGAGCACCTGGCATGGAGCCCACAATGAAGACCAATACATACGAGAGGGGAACCTATTACTTTTTTGATTGTCTTAACTGGAGGAAAGTAGCCAAGGTAACGCACATCGATAAAGACCATTCTGAAATGGCTGTTTATGTTTTATTTTATGTTAGGTTGTACAAGATGATAGGCCTTAAGTTCTGGGTGCATGTGTGTAATCCTTTCTAAGGAATTTCACCTGGAATACGACAAGCTGGAAGAGAGGCCCCATGTGCCGACCACATTCAACTACAACCCAGCCCAGCAGGCCTTCTGAGGCCCAGCCCAGCGCGTGAGCTCCAGCCCGTGAGCTCCTGTTCCTGCACACCGCGGAGGGTGCCGCAGACACACCTGGGTTTTTATTCCTTGAGGATTTGGCTAATTGACTGCAGGGGGGTTTTTCCACCATACATAAGTGGGGCAAAATTGACCTGCCTTTCCAAATTACATACTGCCCAAAACACATACACTTGTTCTGTTTTTATTCCTTATTTTCCTCGTCTTTTTTTATTTTTTTTGTGTTTTTGTTACGAGCAGGGTCTGTGTTATGTTTACGCCTCTGAATCTGAAGCCTGTGTCGCCCAAGGCAGGACAGACAGACAGCTTGGCACACTTGACAGTGAGAGAACAAGGGTTATTTCTCAAATTCCCACCAAGTGTTGAGAACAGAGACGGACGGGGAAGGCAAAGTTAACAAAGTGCCATCCTCTCTAGCAAGTGAAAGGGGTGAACGAAATGCAATGTTTATTGTTGCACTATATTTAGTAATAAAAGAACACAAAATTTGTTTCTGCTTTTTCATGTGAACACTCCCATGTTTTTTTGAATACACTCGCCCCTTCCCTACATCCCTTTTTCACTTCTTAATTTCTCTTCCTATTCCTCCTTAAGTTAATTTCTCATCCTCCTGTACTGGCTTCACACATGTTTTCTCCCACCCACTTTCTGTCTGTTGTTCTCTGCCTCTTTGTGGTTTGTGTTACTTCAAACATGGACGCAAATTAGTGTTTGAGATTACACTGAGCATTCACAAGCATTTCCACAACAGTTGACTACCAAGCTTCATTGCTCCAGAGCAAGCAAAACACCAGTCTTTGTCACAATTTTGTAATAAATGTGTACATTTTTTTTTAGTTTTTTGGCATCACATAATTGATTATATGTATGTACGAATGTGTATATATGATTGCTATATATATATATGTATGTATATATATATATATGACATCTATTTTGGAAAACACGCCCTGCCTTGTACCTCATTTTTATGAGGGCCGCATGGCTGCAATATGTGGATATAACAGGACATTTCTGGATCTGCTGGACAGGGTGTCAATTAGCTATTGGGCACTTAAAAATATTACAAAATTAAAATGTCAAACAAGGAAGGCCTAATTCTCAGCATAAAGACAAACTGAAAGGACATTATTCCCCCCTGAAATGAACAAGTCTTGAGTCCAGAGGGATGGACCCATTTCATTCTAAGCTGTTTAAACAGCAACATTTCATAGGAAAAGGAAAACTGATAATTTGAGGAAAAAAATAATCCACTGATCTTGTATTTTCTGAAGTTAAAAAAAAAAGCTTTTCTTTGTATTAAAGCAGAAAAGGCTTTCCTGAAGAACTGTGTCATTTCTTTTATTTTCTAGATACATTTTCACAAGTTTCAATGTGGAAAAAAAATAAAAATCTAGTTTGATTTGAGTCATGCTGAAATGATTTAGCAATTGTGTGAGCAGTGATTGCATTGCAAGTGTTTGGCACATTGGAAAGTCAAGCAACTGGGTACAACTATAATTGGAAAAGAAAACAACCTGTGCATTAATAGAGGCTACACATAAAATCAAAAACATTCCAAACAAATGTTACAGCCTACACAAGTTAGGCATTCATTTTACCACTTTAAATAAACAATGAAACAGATCCATCCAGAAAGGCAGTTATAACAAAAGTGCTTGTTTTATTTGACTAATTTCACAGTGTTTCAGGTAGTGCCAAAACATTCAAAACACATTATGTACCTCTGACATAAAATATATTTTTTTATTAAATGCAGGTCAAATTACATTTTACAGGTAGAACTTCACCTTAATATTGGATGGATAATTTCTACTGAATTCCATACAATTACTGAAGAATGGTCAAAATGGGAGACGATCCACAGACCAGAAAAAGGCACGTGGCCTTATAATAAATGCATTTTATACAATGTACAAAAAAGATGTATTGTAAGATCACATGGTTATCAAGATGATACAAGTGGTGGGTATAGATTTTGTACAAATTTAAATAACAGGATACACAGTTACTGGAATGAATGTAAATCTATTTTGAAGGCTACATGACTATAAATTGACTGTAGAAAACAAATTATGCAACTCAAATAAATCAATTTTTACATTACAATCAATATTTCTCTCTGGCACACAAGAGACACTCATGGAATGTTACAATGATGCTTCGGCTGACGAGAACATTTTAAACATCCAATCCTCCAAAACCAAATGTCATGGTTTCAGAGGCTTTCCTGGTTTTCACACTCAGGGATTTCGAGGTGTTAAAAAAAAACACGACCGACCTCTAACAAAACCCCTTCAATTTACTCCTTTAAACTGCAGCATCCATATTACTGTCAGATTATACAGAATTTACACATATACATCCAAAAATGCATTTAGACTTCAACATGATTATAGTGATCACCGTTTGCCTCTAGATGGCATCAACTAACACACTAACAATTATCTCCATTCTGTCCCACTGGAGGTGCCCTCTTTCCGTTTTACTGATACTTCTTCCAGTAGCATTATAGTGATCACTTTGAGGCCGTGGCAGAGCTATCCATAGAACCTTCTCCTTTGGCGGCCTCCCCTGATAGAGAAAAGTGTTGTAAATTAATTCAGCATTGCTGGGAATCACTACAGGCTGCTACAGTTCTACATCAGGTAAGCATGACAGTTAGAAGTGATCGCAGATCACATTACCTCTATCCTTTTTCTCTTGGATCTCCTCGGCAGCCGTCTTGTCTGCTCTGAAGAAGATCCTTGCGCTGCTTAAGGAGAAGTGCAGCAGTTCAAATTCCTGCAGGGGACAGAACACGTCAGTTCACATATAGTTAAGGTACTGCAATGTACAGTATGCAAGGAGACCATCTAAAATCACAGCAGTAACTTGTGTAAAGGCTGTTTATAATGTTGAAAATGCTTTGCTTGATCTTATTTTCTATTCAAGATTTTGCAGACTATAATATTTTTATGTAATCCAACATTAACCATATATGATTTATGTCCATGTATTCAGAAGTTTAATTAAATTAAATTAAATAAAAACTGAACCTTTATTTATTTGTAAGTACATACACAATCCTCCCAGAAATATATCAATCGACCAATATAAAAATAAACTCTTCCTATAATGATGTGCAGAGTTATGCCCAGAAAACACGGCGCTATACATTGACAAGTCACTGATGGGTCAAAAGTCAAATCAGTCCATGCTACTACTTTAAACAGGGCAGCGCACCTGGAGGTAGATATCCAGTCGCTTCTGAGTGAGATTCATGGTCTGTAGAAGCTTCTCATCCTGGCTTGTGGATTGAACGTTCTGCTCCTTCACCACAGCATTCATCTCCTTCACATACTTCTCCCTGACCGCCTGGAACCAGTGCAGCGAGTCAAACTCCAGGTACTGGTCCAGCAGCTTCAGAATGTACGCCACACCTGAGACATGCAGTGCCACACTGGTCAGTAAGAGGACTGAGTCGCATTTCAAAGTTGACTTGGACAGCCATTGGCTCATTATTGGGGGGTTTGCTGAGGTCAGTAAGGCTGGTTAACAGGAGGAGAAATATGAATTGGCAGCACGTAACATGCTCCGCCACTGACTCACCCATCGCAAAGCCGTCGTCGGTGAAGGCTGCTCCTCCTTTGTTCTTCTTGTTGAGCTTCTCCTTACAGCTAATGGAATGCTCCACAAAGTTCACAGCCTATAGAAGAGGAGAGCATCATATTCATGAACAGTCATGCAGGAGACAGAAAACATCAAATCATTTATATTTCATTAATAAATAAATAAATAAATAAATCAGGCTGACACTAACCAGTGGAGGCACAATCATGTAGAAATTCCTCAGGTGCATGTTCTTGGCACTACGAAACTCTGGCGCAAACACCCCCACCAGCATCTTGAAGTACTCCGTCCCCTCTGCGGAGTTACTGGTGAGATCCCCCAAAACAGCGTCCAGCACGCTGAGCACAGAATGGAGCAGTCGTCAGGATTGTGGCGCCCCTTAATTGACATGTGGGAACAGCGGAATGGGATACACACCCACCTAGCGGCTTTCTGGGTCTCCTCAGACAGACCTTCCTCCTTCACCAGGTCCTCAAAGTTGACGATGTCCTCCAGGTCAGGGACAAACCTGGAAGCAGACACACAGCGAACATGCGTGTTTCAACAGTCAGGGAAATAGCAGCTGTGTCACAGCTCGGTATATCTTTGTTCTCTTTACAGTTTTCATCTCTCCATCTCATCTAAGCACAATTCTGCTAACCGTGCTGATCTAACACCTGCATTTCTAAATCAATAAATAGCGTTATCTTAAAGGTTATTACAGATAAGACACTAGCTGCATCAACTGAAGATGAGTTTGCTCAGCACAGTGTGGTACAAAGTGAAACATTACATCAATATTTTGATAATGTCAGTGTCGGTCTAATTTATAAATGTTGCGTATGCACAAAACGGGACTGGAAACTGGGTACGCCACTTCGCACGCAAAAGGTTGTGATCTATAAAAAACAAACTTGACTGAAGAATGTGCGGTCCTCCACGCACACATTGACATGGTTACGCCAAAACAATTGGATAAAATAGGAAGCTGCGACTGAGATGTTGTGAATTAAATAACATTTTGAAAAGTAAATCGAAGTATGTGTACAACAGCGATGTCGCAAGACCCATTTTAAATATAGGCTATTATTTGAAATGCCTAATTGTTTGACAGACATATGAAGAGACGCATGTACAGTGAGACAACCAACAGTGTGTAAAACAATTACATTTATATATATTTTTAATACCAGAAAATGTAAGCAGTTTTCTTTTCAGTTTTCTGAATGTTACAGAGCAAATATTACATTGTAGTAAATATCTCTTGTTCTCTCAAAAGGTTTGACGGCACTATCCCATGCCCTCTTTCCCCAGAATCCATTGCTGTGTGTGTGTGTGTTTTGTGCTGAAAATATACGTTTTACCGTTGTATATTTGTGTTTAAGCTTGTGGTGTTGGTCTTAGTTTCGGCGTGTTAGGGAACAATAACTACTGAGTTGATCATCCAACAATTGCACTATTGGTTGGACATCCTTACATAAAGGTCCATATTGAACTAATTGCTTTTAATCCATGCATGTTAGTATCAGGGGTATATGCACGGGTGTGTTTTTCCTACGTGCTACATTCGACTAGGCTATATATATTTGCTACATACCGGTATCCGTCTTTCTGCCTTTTGTTGGTGATGGATGGGAGAATATTTTCAAAGTCATATTAGATCAGTGTCTCAAACTGAACAAATGTTTGTCCATAATGAATTCCCCACTAACTAGGGCTGGGTGATATGGATCAGAAAATTACATCCTAATATATTTAGGCTGACTGATTGAGTGACTGGGTGAAAATACTTTAGTGGAGTTTCAGTTTCAGTCATAAACAAATATTTATTCAGGGAGTTTCAGTGACCATTTATAGGCAATTTATAGGCAAGTTGCCATTACCTGATAGCGCTGCTACAGCAGTGTAGTCCACCAGAGCGAATCATGCGCACATAGCCCATGGCATTACCTACACACACAAACACACACACACATACATACAGACAAATGGCAGATTAGGAGAGTTGCTAAAGAGTTCTAAACCAAATGTGTGCGTGCACCTTTATTCAGGGCTCACCAATCTGACTGATAAGTTGTCGAAACTGGTCCAAGTAGCTCTGTCCGTCAGGAGTGATGCCCAACTTCCTGATGCCACGGTTAAACTTCTCAGCTCGGTCAAATGGGTACTACGCCACATTGCAGGCCAAGTACACAAATAACCCCAGGGAAAACTTAGTATGGTGGCCTGACATTACACCTCAAACTACACAAAACTAAAACCAAAGCACTTTCATATACTCTTGCATTCTTTAGATTTTATTCGTAGCAATACTTTTAAAAAAAAAGATTCTATATATATTCAGCAATATATAGCTGCAGTATTCCAATTTTGCAAGCTCCACAATTTATTATCCATTCAGTTGCTAATAAACCAGGCAAGCAAATCATCAGCAGACCATTGGACTACCTTCAACCCATCTGAACAAGATGTGTGGATGATTTTCTGAACACAGGTACTTCATTGCTGTCAGCACCCACCTGGACACTTATTGGGTGACAAGCTGACAAGCTGCTTTGAACTGAGAGCTCCCAGAATGATATGCAAAGTGAAGCAAAGAGTGGTTCTTGCAAAATCCAAATACTTTCAGTATTAAGCTTGTGTACATAAACTATACATTTTGTCAAGGGCAACACATACAGTATCTTATTACACAATTTAATCAACGTGGAATTGCAGGGAGCCTAGCCCAACCTTGTGATCAGACTGGTCTTTTGTTTCTCGGAAGAAGCGGATGTCCTTGATGAGCCTAGATTTGATGTGTTCATCATACATAAATTGACTGAAGATGTAGAACTTCTTTCGCAGGAACTGGTAGGTGAAATTTACCTAATGAAGAGTGTGAAAAATCAGTCGACATTCATGACACGGAGCGAACCAGTCCAAACACGTACTATAACTGCCGTGCTGAAGATTTTCTAACAGAGGTCTTGCTAACAAACCAAACCAGGTGAAAATGAACAAAGCGCTCTAAAGCACTAATGGCCTCTCACCGTGGTGTTCATGATTCCGGTACCATGTGTGCGGATGGAGTTGGCGATGTGGCGGATGTTGATGGTGTTCAGGTGCTTGTTGTTGCTCGCCTTCTCTATGAAGATCTGAGTGCAAAACAATGCTCTCAGCGTTAGACTGCAACACAGTCCAAGAGGGTCTGTATGACCCCGAAGGAAAGCAACTCACCTGATTGTTGAGGTTGTACAGGTAGCGAGACACAAAGACGTGGATGTTCCTCATGATCTCCAAGACGTCCAGGCCCTGGAGAAAACACATCGGAGCAAACAAACAATCACCCTAAATGTTAGTGAAGGTCATTTTATATGTAGTTACTGTATATTGCGGGCAGGACTGTCTAGTGGTCTAGATTTTTCACTTCCACCCAGAAGGTTACAAGTTCAAATCCCAAAGATGGCCAACTCATTAAGCATCATGACAAGATGCATAAAGGCCTGGCTTTACTACTAATTGTATGTATACCAAAAAAAAAAAAAAAGTTCTTTGGATTTAGCTATATTTAGTATTACGAATTATACTGTATGTGCACACGTTGTTTCCCTTGAACAAGACTGGTGTAACCAAGATTCGCTGGAAAGAAATACAGCATTTGTTATATGCTTAGCTTTGTAGGACATCCATTGCCCTCTGTATTGGGCTCCAGGCTGTTGCACATATGTCCACGCGTACAAGCAATTCACTCATTGGTGAATTGCTTTGTATACAAGAGTGCACTAAATGACGTAATTGTAAGTCGTTGTATTGTATGAAAGCTTTTGTCAATCAGCCACCACATAACTACCAGGCTATCTTGTTTAGGAATAAATGTAGGCTGTTTCAGCACAGGACATACACAGACATACCTGCTCCAGAGTCTGGCTGGGCAGATGTGCCTCGGTCATCATAAGTGCATAGCGCTGCGTGGCGAGGTTTCTCATTTCGCTGTAGGTGGCCCAGTCATGGAGAGCCACTGTAGTCAGGTTGTAGAACGTCTTGTCAAGGTAGTGAGTCACATAGGCTGCAAACACACACACACACACACACACACACATACCATGACATATTAAATGACCATGAAAGTAAAATGTACTAATACTCAGAAACTGTTTCTCAAATAATAATAATAATAATAATAATAAACTCTATTTGTTGTCATGGCTTGATGGCCCTGCCATGCATCCTGGGGTTTCCCTTCACTCCCTTGTCTTGTCATTACACACACCTGGTGCCCATTCCCCTAATTAGATAGAATATATGTATCCCTGTGTTTCTCCCTGTCTCTGTGGTTTATTGTTTGCGGTTCTGGTGAGTGCATGCTATCTTTTGAAAATTAAATTAATTGTTTAACCCAACCTGCGCTTGGTTTCTGCCGCCTCATCCACTCATTCCGCGACATTTGTAAAGCCCCTTTCATACACAATGTGCAACTCAACGTGCTTTACAGTTAAAAACATTTGAACAAAGGATGAAGGGAACAAATTAAATTAAACAAGAAGAAATAAGAAACAACGGAAAACTAGGTAAAAACCATGGAATTAATAAAAAACATTATTGTGTTTATACATACACCTAGTTGTACATAAGGTACTACAGTGGGTACAGGAGAGAAATGGGAGTCAAAACATATTTATGTGTTATTAGAGCTATCACTTTATTTGTATGGTAACCAAAATAATATTCAACCTACTGCCTTTGCATTTCAGATTTTAGAAGCTAGTGTCTAATGAATCAACCTCAAATGTCAAGGGTTGGTCTACAGAGAGAGAATACCATACACCGTTTGGTTTTGAAGTTATCATTTACAATAGTAGTCATTTAGCTGACACGTTTACACACAACAACATACAATGAGTAGTGATGTACAGATTGTGAAATCAAAAGTAGAACTAAGGTATATAAGAACTGCAGGTACCTTTGATGTGTATGAAGCGGTTGAAAAAGCGAATGGGCTTGAGAGAGAAGAAGTGGGCCAGGTCCTTCATGCCAACCTTGAAGGGGTTCCTGTCGTCCAGCTTCAGGTGTGTGTGAACGGAGAGCCGCAGGTCCTTTTCAATCTCCTTACACAGTTTATCCAGCAGGTGCTACAATACATTTAAACCAGGCAACACACGCAAAATAAATAAATAAAAACTTTAATTAACAAAGATAAAAAGGTGAAACAGTGGTTCAAAATGTTTGAGCACCATTTGGTTGGAGGAAATGCTTCATATTTTCTTCCTACTCATGCTCACCTCATTGAACACATCCATGATCTCTTTGTTGTAGCACTCTAGGAGTTGGTCACATGACTCCATGTGTTTGGCGTAAAGCATGGTGGGCACACTGTCCCGCAAGGCACTAAACATGTACTGCTCTAGCCAACAAAAGGTCACCCAGGCAGACAGACAGAAAATCGACAGAAGGGGTGAAAAAACTATTTGCAAAATAAATTAAAGGTACATCTCTCACTCACAACACTACAAACAACAGAACAGGTCAACAAGGAGATCAGAGGTGTACTCAGGCATTTTACATGTACACAATACATTGCACAAAATCTCAGCAGTCATCTCACACTTCACACACTGTGTGGCTTTAAATGCACAATATAGAAGATAAAATAAATTTTAAAAAGATCACGGAGCAATTGGAAAACCTCAAACTAGATGTGTGTGGCGTGCGTGCATTCAAATGCCTACGTGTATGCGCGCAGCATCCACAGCGTAGTCATACACGTCATCTAAGTAGATGGGGAACACAGCTCTGTGCCAGTACAGGAAACTACAGTCACACTGCAGCTTCACCCTGATGGGGAGGAGGGTGCATACAACATTCCACAGACAGATCAACAACAGGACGATACATTCAAATGATACAGAACCCGTGTATGCTCACAGACACAGCCCACTACCAGAAATAAATCCAGCTATGGTAACATGATGATTTCTAATAGATAACCTAGTAACTCCCTTCCCAAAATATGGAAGCATGATTGATGTATCCCCTTTCACCTTTCTTGCAGCTCACTTATCAGGTCCAGTTTCTTCAGCACAAGCTGTAGTGGAAGCAGCTCCTCATCTTTAAACGTTTTCTAGAAGGCACCGAGATGGAAAGTGACATTTTAGAGAAGCTGTGCAGTGTTTTAATTATTATTAAGTCTTTAAGTCTTATTACCATCTGAGTGCCGACGCTGAGCGCCAGAGATACCACTAGGCGGCGCTCTTTCGTGCTGGGCCCGTTGAGGGCATTTTCAGCCAGGACCAAAGACGACAAGACATCGAGTCGCTGTTCGCTGTACTTCTTATCAGAGATCACCCTTTTCTGCAGGAAGACAAATCCACACAACGCTGAATATCTCTGAATATTAACAATTACCATATTTAATATAATTTCATATTAATTTATATAATATGTATTTACAAGTGGTGCACTTGATAGTAATATGGATTGTGTGTGTGTTGGAGTGTAGAGCATTATGATCTATTATATATTATCACTATAGGTCTTCAGCAAGCTGTGGGACATGTATATATTTAGTAAACACCAAGCTGAGAAAATATAATAATATATTATTATTAATAACTGCAAGGCACTTGCACAATGGAACTCAAGCAGAATTTCAGGTCTATGCCTAGCACATTTACCTTGGCAGTACCAATGGCATTGAGCGCCTGGGACTGCAGCTGCTGGGTGATGTGTGACACAGAGTCGGCGACGACCATGGACCGCCGGTGGAAAGTGTGCTCCACTGCCTGCGAGAGGAGGGAGGGAGCGCACTGGTTGTCAAAACTGTTGACCCGTGAGCCGCAAAACAACACTGCAATAGCCGATCAGACGTCATCCAACTGATTTACTGTGCATGAACGCGTGTGGGAGCGTTCTATTTACGTCTGCTCCCACACGCCACGCACCTTGAGCAATTCAACCAGTCGACACAGGGCTTTGACGGAGGTCTTGGTCATGGGTCGTTGCATTGACATGTACATGTTCATGGTGGTTTTGATGATCGTGCCGATGCTGTAAGCATACAGGATCCCCTACAAAGAAGGGACCAATCATGAAATATCAAAGTAACCGTTGAAAATTGAAAGAAAGAAAGAACAATTTGCTGTGACGCAATCACACATACAAAATATTAAATAACTTGAATCCTCCTTCAACTTCATAATCTGGAAATGAGACAATCACAGCCCAGTGAAGCTCGAGAGGGGGAGGGGGAAGTAAATGTGAAAATGAATAAAACTAGCAAAAATACACAGTGTTAAAGCACTGAAATGTATTTATCAGTATAATAAGAATAGGCTTAGAGGTTATTCTCAAGAAGTAAAAAAGGTGCAGATATCCTGCAGCCACAATCTCTTAGAATGATATTGTGTATTATCATTTAACAATTTGCAGTTCCTACCACTAAAATCAAAACATAGGCTTTGTTACGTTTCCACTTAGTTAAATAGGACACACATAGTAGGAGTCCTGGACTACAGTTCAATGGAGTCTGCCGGTCAGAGCCGCTTCTGATTACGCCTTGTTGGATTCCAGCCAAAATTGGAAATACAGATCAAAGGGGATACTTAAGTTACTTAAGATACTTGGTGGGGGAGACTTGTCCCAGCAAGACACAATAAAGAGTCAAGGGTGTCTCGACTTCACTGAACCATAGGGACCACGACTCATTTGCATGTTTAAACAAGAGGGCATGAGTGAACACTGGAATAAATTGGCCAGTTTAACTAAACTGATGTGGTGGGAAATGTATGCATATGATTGTTAAACATAGTCTTTATTAATTATATCATAATTTCAATTAATTATATCATAATTTCAATAGGTACTGCCGGTAGGGTGTAAGAGCTATACATTTAGTTTAAGTTTAAAAATGACAGACATCTGTCAGCTAGAGTGTAATTCTCTGAGAATAAATCTGGTTGATAGCTCCTGCATTTACACAAGTCTATTTAGTTTTGAGCGTTACAGAATGGCATGTCTATTTTCTATGCACTCCACAAATGTTAGTTAGCGCTTACCTGTACAAAGACATTACACCGGTTGCTTAGGTCTTCAGCCAGCTTCTCGTTTCGCTGGTCCTTCGATAAAATGGCCTCCATCTTCATCATCCATGAGGTCACAAATACATAGTATGACTGGACTTCCCTGAAGACAACATCATTCAGACTTATACAGAACTTTGTGATTATCTTAATACTAATTATCTCTTATTTTAGTTATTAAAAGCAGGAAGGAAATTCAGCTATTTTCAAATCATTTAATAATTAAAAATAGAAAAAGTGAGATGGAGTTTCAAGTCATTATTTAGGTAAAGAATATGCTGTTATTCTACATAGCGCAGGTTATCATTAGTCGAGCTATATGTCCGATACAGGCTTAATCCCAGTATTTGTAGGAGTACAGCTGCATGTTTAACATTTAAACCTTAGGCGAGAAAAGTTCAGATGCATTTTACGTATAATACTTAAATAAAGAGAGGTATTACACACGCATGAACAATTATGTTTCCTGAATTTAAGATGATGGATTGTTTACTTTATGTAACTCAAGGTTACAAAACAGATTTGTGCTGTGAGTTGAGCAACATTCACATGGCTAACAACAACAAAGCAATCATTTTTTACTGCTGTAGATTGTTGCGTTTCAGCTGTACAGAATGCACAAGAATGAGTATGGCAGAACAGCCTCTTTCAGTGCATTGTGCACTGTTCCAATTGAAGGAAAATAGGATAATAGGAATACACTACTACTTAAAAGCAGGAACTACTACTTTAAAAAATGTACAAAAGCGTTGCAAACTTAAGAACCCTGTCATTCGGGAAAAAAACACGTTAATTGACCGTTCAGAATATTCAGTCAATTGGCTTGAAACTATTACACACTGATACGGTATTTGGATGAAGAACTGACTTGGTGAGTGACTGGGCTTTCTGCTGAAGGTAAGAGTCTCGCTGAGCTCGGATGGACTGTAGACTCTTCTTGTCCATTAACTTGGCTGCAGGTGGCACCTTAGCAACAAGAAAGTTATCTGGGAACCAGATAATGTTAGCGATGAGCGTCACAGCTGGAACCTGCAACAAAAGGACACACACAAAACACATATATGAACATACGGTCCAAAGAGACCCCTCTCTGCGAGGTCCCAAGCCTCGCGTTGACATATCTAGCTAAATGGAGATCCAAGCATGCATGTGTACTGTACCTTTTTACAGACATCCAGGAGAGACTTGTAGAGCTTCTTGTCAACAGTGCGAAAGATGTGAAAGTGAAGTACAAATAGACCACAGACGCCAGCATACTTATCTCTCTGGTCTATCTCGGTTGGTTCACCTAAAACACACAAACACACACATCCAAATAAACACACACATTGTGTTATTACATGAGAGGCCCTACATGGAAAGAAACATAATTCAATGCAATGATAGATTATTAGAGCAAATGCTGGGAGAAACATATTATTTGTACACAGGTATCAATATGGATTAATCTAGAAATGTTTCTAATTGTATGTACTGTACACATATTCTAATCGTGTATACTGTGTACAACGTTGGATGTAACACCAATGAAACGTAGGGAAACATGACGACAACAAATTAACCCAGCTCTGACTAAAAGGGGGAGAGACTGCATGCGAGAATGGAAATGATACATACAGTAGAGTCAAGTATTTCTGTCTAGCTAGGTGTGTCCCTGTGTGTTGGATGGTGCCCTGCATGGCAGACCACCAGATGTGTGTGATAATGTGTGTGACTGTGTGAATGTGTGTGTGTGTGCGAGAATGTGTGATAATGTGTGTGTGATAATGTATGTGTGTGTGTGTGTGTGTGTGAGAATGTGTGTGAGTGCGAGAATGTGTGAGTGTGTGTGTGCAAGAATGTAAGGCAATCATGCACAGCTCATTGAGTGACTAGGAAAACATGGTAGTTTTAGATCACAATGCATGAATTCACCTTTTTTACTAACCCCTTCAGAATAAGAGTTTTTCCCAATTGTAGGTCAATGACAACCACTAGTAATAAAAGGAAGAGACGTCTTACCAATCTTAGACTCCACATTGGTGAATATGCTGCGTATGTTGAAAGCAAACTCCTCTGCAAAGGCACTGTTTTTGGAAACGGTCACTCCTTCTCCGTGATCATCAAATCTTTGCTCCACACACGCCTGTCAAGACATATTAGAAAGCATTAAACATTATGATTAATAACATATTCACGGCCTGCTCTGTATCATCCAGTACAGAGACTTTGATTCAGCAAATCCAAAGAGATGAATGCTTTCAGATTCACTGGAGCTTGTCATTGATTTTTTTTAACTTAGATGCCTGATTGTATGATCTACTGTAAATTTGATTGACACATTTTGATTTCATTTGTATATCACCCACCCCTCATAAACAATAACCTTATCACAGACATCCAGTGCATACAGAAAGTACTCACAGCGCTTCACTTTTCTCCACATTATGTTACAGCCTTATTCCAAAATGGATTCAAATAATAATGTTCCTACATATTCTACACACAATATACCATAATAACAAAGTAAAAAAAGTTATTTAGAAGTTTTTGCAAATGTATAAAAAATCATATGTACACAAATATTCAAAGCCTTTGGTCAATACTTTGTTGAAGCACCTTTGGCAGCAATAACAATCTCAGTCTTTTTGAGTGTGATGCTACAAGCTTGGCACACCTACTTTTGGGCAGTTTCTCCCATTCTTCTTTGCAGGATCTCTTAAGCTCCATCAGGTTAGACGGGAAGCGTCTGTGCAGAGATCATTTCAGATCTCTTTCAGAGATGTTCAATCGGGTTCAAGTCTGGGCTCTGGCTGGGCCACTCAAGGTCATTCCCAGAGTTGTTTACTACTTTGTTATCTTGGCTGTGTGCTTAGGGTCGTTGTCTTGTTAAAAGATGAACGTTCTCCCCAGTCCAGAACGCTCTGGAGCAGGTATTGATCAAGGATGTCTCTGCACATCATCTTTCCCTCGATCCTGACTAGCCTCCCAGTTCCTGCCGCTGAAAAACATCCCACACAGCATGGTGCTGCCACCACCATGCTTCACTGTAGGGATGGTATTTACCACGTGATGACCGGTGTCTGGTTTCCTCCAGACATGACACTTGTCATTCAGACCAAAGAGTTCAATCTTTGCTTCATCAGACCATAGAATTTTCTTTCTTATGGCCAGAGTCCTTCAGCCTTTTGGCAAACTCCAGGCGGGCTGTCATCTGCCTTTTAGTGAGGAGTGGCTTCTGTCTGGCCACTCTACCTAATAGGCCTGATTGGTAAAATGCTGCAGAAATAGTTGCTCTTCTGTAAGGTTCTCTTCTCTCCACAGAGCAATACTGGAGCTCTGTCTGACTAAAGCCCCTTTCCCCCAATTACTCAGTTTGACCGGGCAGCCAGCTCTAGGAAGAGTCCTGGTGGATCCAAACTTCTTCCATTTACAGATGATGGAGGCCACTGTGCTCATTTGGACCGTCAATGCTGCAGAAATCTTTCTGTAGCCTTCCCCAGATTTGGACCTCGATACGATCCTGTCTCAGAGGTCTACAGACAATTCCTTGGACTTTATGGCTTGGTTTGTGCTCTGACATGCACTGTCAACTGTGGTACCTTATAAAGACAGGTCGATTTGTGCCTTTCCAAATCATGTTAAGTCAACTGAATTTGCTACAGGTGGACTCCAATGAAGTTGTAGAAACATATCAAAGATGATATGGGAAAACACAATGTGCCTGAGCTCAATTTTGAGTGTCATGGCAAAGGCTGTGAATACTTATGTACATGTGATTTTTTATTTTATTTTTATAAATTAGCAAATATTTCAAACAAACTTTTTTCTTTAAAATATAACTTTTTTTATTATGGGGTATTGTGTGTAGAATTTTGAGGAAGACTAATTTTTGAATCCATTCTGGAATAAGGCTGTGACATAACAAGATGTGGAAGAAGTGAAGTGCTGCGAATACTTTCCGGATGCACTGTAAATGCAAAAAGACTAAATTACCTGCAGTATCATGCCATCCAGCAACTGTCCTTCCAGTTTCAGCAGGAGCTTTTCAAATGGTTTCAGTTTCTCCTCAGCAATGGCAAATTTACCAGGGTTATGGTGCACTGATTTTAATAACCTAGTAACAAATAAATAACTAATTTATTATAATTAGAAACAACACAATATAATTTGTAAATATTCATTAGTTACTTTATTTTACAATTCATACTTCTTTCATGAGGCTCCAGTTACAATTTAAAATGTGCACTAAAGAAAAAACAACCTTGAACTCAGAAACAGTCAACTTTTTAATGCTGTATTCTTTGACACCATCTTTTAAAACCTGAGAATTCTGAGGCAGAATATCCCATAATCAATATTTAAAAATAACCGCTTTTTACATAGATCATGGAAATAAAAATGTCTGAGAAAAACACTGTTCACAGTTCCAATGATCAATACAGCTGTGACCTTTGACACCTGTCAAGAGTTATATAGAAAGTGTTTCCCATCTTGTTTTTCTGCAAAAAATAGCAAGGAGTACAAATCTAATGTTTTCAAAGCACGTTGGTAACATCTCAAGACAGTGGGATCCTAGGCAAAAATCGTTTTGCTTTTATGGAGGACTAATGGACACATTTCAATGATGCCATAGCCTCTGGATAGCAGATATTGACCAAACTAATACTACCCACATGCTAATCAGAAGTATTGTAGATACGAGTTTCCGACTTGAGTTCTGATTTTGATAACCGAGTTTGGAAACCGTAATTACAAAGTTGGAAGTAGGATCTTCTGAACTAGCATGTTGGCGTACACCTACAAACTGGCATCTGTGCGTGTACGTGCAGCATACCCTACCTCTTGTACATTTTCCAGTGTTCTTTAAGTGTGCCATGATTCTCCATAATCTCATCCAGAGTAAGCAGTATCAACAACAATTCTCCAAGGTGCTCGTAAACCGTCTGCAAGCATATGTAAACGTGATCAGAATACAGTAAAATAACACATAATAGGTCACTGCGATTACGGAAATGTACCTGGAAATGAACTCCCGATGACTCAATTACTTTTGGCGCACCTCTACGATATAAAACACATTATTTTAGCTTAATATATGTTATTAACCAAATAGACATTATGTGACATGAGGCAACAAGAACAAACATATGGGCACTATTTCGCCTACTATTCGCTGTCTTACTTGTTGCTGCTATAGAGGACAGCCAGCTGATGAACGATGTTAACAACCACCTCAAAACATCTGGACACAAAACAGGACAGTTCCTAAGAAGAAACATCATGTTTAAAGTGTTAGAAACAAACATAATGAAACAAAGAGCCATGTCAAATGTTTCTGAACTTTACACAGAACACTTAAACAGCACAGTGATCAACTATATACCTGGAGGAATGAAATAAATCTGCCCATCTGAATTTGGGATTCTCCTTCAGGAACACTACTGTCAGACACTGAAATATAACAAAGCACAGCCACATTGTTTGAACCACCAAAAAACATTTTCATTAGGTAGAAAATAACATGTAGGGTTACCATTACCTCCTTCTCCATAGTACAACAGACCATTGTAGAACTTTTTTTCTGCCTACAAGATACATTATTCAACATGAATGCCAATCACATTACATATTCACATGCAACAGAGGCTAAATGTGTGTTTAATACACCATTAAAGAGAGAAAGGGAGAACAAACATTTATCGAATGCATCAGCATTTTCCACATGTATCTCACCTCATACTTTAACTTCTTAACTTCACTGCAGAGAGCAGCATAGACTGTGATTACTTTGTTCAGAACCTACATAAAACCACAATTAGGATTAACATATTTGCATTTGATGATCTACAAGACATTATGCCACATGACATGACAATTAATTTAGTTATTGACCCAAATTACCTTATTGTCTGTTTTAATTAATTCCAGTAACGATGACTGTTCATATGGAAGAAGCTAGAAAATATAAGTGCAGTAAGTCGTTTTCACAAACCTAATTGACTAGTAAATGTAGGCTACTGGTGAAGGCTGTGAATACCTTTAGGGCAATGGGGTCAAGGGTGAAATCCCAGACATCGCCTATAGTATCATCCAAAGCCTCCTCAATTCCCTTTAGTTGAGAGGTATATTCTTCCAAAAACTTCCCATAATTTTTCAGCTGAACCTCTGTGTGTATCCCTGTAAGGTGAATGGTCGATATTTAACACATTTATTCTCCATTTGTCCAACTGTGTAATTTACCTTGTTGGCAGATAGCATGCTACCGTAGACTTAACTGCAAGTCCATCTGTCAATCATATCAGCTGGACAGGTACCGTACCGTGCATAACATTAAACGTCTCCATTCCGTATATCCTACCTTACATTGACCACATCGATACATTAAATGTGAAATAATGCTGCACTTTAAGTGTGTTTTTATCTACAGTAGTAGTAGTGGTTGTAAGATAGCTACAGTCTGCACGGTAGTCAAGCCATGAAGCAGGCTAGGCTATCGTTAGCCAGCAGGATGAATTGCTCCAACTCAGTGAGAAACAATAGCATTATAGAACTCACTCTGTGAACCGTCGTCAAAACGGTCGAATTCCCAGTCAGGTGCAATTGTTTCTACTGCCATAATGTCAGACAGGCACTGTTGTTATGCTCAGGTAAAATATGTAGCTGAATTATCCTGTGATATGTCTCATGACTTCCTAAATAGACGCTAAGGCGTATGGGAAATGGAGTTCAGGGTGGTATGCAGCGCTGCAGAGTGAATATTGTCCTTTTCGTGCCATTGCCAATACAGACAAGACCTTTGACTAAATTAAAGGAAATTTGGAATAACAGAAAACTGGTGAACCCAGTATTAATCCTTAGTATGTTACATGTGTGTGTTTCACCATGTAATGACATTATTTCTATATCTGATTCATAGAGGGAGGAGAGAGACTGGGGGGAGACATTGACAGTCCAGAAAGTCCATTCAGTTATAAGGCACTCATGGGTCATACGCTATATCTCAATTGTAGTTATTACCAAAGGAGGATTGGGTCTATAAACATGGAATAGGCTGTTAAAGGTAAGGCATTTAAACTTTTAGCTATCTATTGATGTCTCGATCATGATCAATGTATATAGTGTAAAAAATAAAGTGCAATAATATAGTTTTTCTTTTATTATAATTATTAAATGTAATTATTTATTCACTTGCTATTTTTAAGACCTCTATACAATACACTATTATCTAAATTGTGTTTTAGTAGCCTTTAGTAATTGCTTAGTAAAATGAATTGCATTGTACAAATGTTGGTGCATGTACAATGGTAATGCTACTTTCATTAACATGAACTGTCAAGCTTGTCATGCTGCAGTATTACCACATTCTAGTCGTGGCTGTTGGGTGGTAGCATGTTTATATGCTATGTTAAACATACTAACCAACATCAAGTATACACAGGGGCAGCAGCATCTCTTAAGAGTCAATTTAATTGTTTTATAAATGTTCTTAATGCATATACTTCACTATAATAGTATACACAAAAAAGGATGTAAACAATGTATGTTCGTGAAGTTGATGAATCATACATTTACACAAACAACATTCTACAAGATAGCCTAGAGGCCATTGAGGCCAATCAGTTAAACAGCTGATATAGGGTTTGGTAGGAATGACAGCCAGCATTCTCTGACCACATGATTGTGGCTCCATGAACCATAGTCACCTAATAGACTAGTTAGTACAGGGTTTTGGCTTGTCATGACAAGCTCAGCTAATTTCATGTCATTTATTTGTTATGATTGCTTTATATAGTCTTCAGTGCAGTTGATAACAACAACCATGAAGACAGCAAAATATCTGGTCCAATTGGTAGCAATATAATATTTAATCTTGTAATGTTGAATGTGGAAACTCATTGTCTCCCCCTTATGTTTTAAGTTGTATGAAGCTGATGGAAACGGGCAGCACCAATTGTCCGGAACAGCGGCAGCAGGATTTACCAACCCTGTTCGCTTTTTACTTCAAACTATGGTTGAAGACAAGGCACCCCATGAGCAAACAATGCCAATACAAGACAGTTGCCTTTATATGTCACACCATATTGCACCTAATTGGAATTCCACATTGGCAAACCAAAGAAGTTATGACATGGGTCCCCATACTGAGACTGACCCTCTGTTGCCCAATGGAACCACAACACCAGAAGATTCACAGAGCTATGCCCAGTCCACGTCCAGTGAGTCAGTGGCTCCCATGGTGCTGCAGATCCTGGTGCCCTTCATGCTGGCAGGACTTGGGACAGTCTGTGCTGGGATCCTGCTGGATGGAGTCCAGGTGAGGAGAAAGCAAAAGGGAATTAAGAGGGACAAAATCAAAGAAAGGAAAGAATATACATTTAGGGAACACGCTGGCTGAGAATGACAATATACTACATTAGGCTTTAATGCCCATTTTGTAACATCCATTGAGTTACATTGTTCTCAATACAAATCAGGGTTAATGTTTCTTTGTAAACCTGTTTTCACAAGATTCATTAGAACTAAATGAAACTTAACAAAATCCAAACAACATTTATTAAATACATGATCACAATAATGTTCCATCCTGAAAGCCATGCCATATGATAATGGCATGGCTTTCAGGATGGAAAATGATTTTTAAGCAAAGAATGATGAGGATTGTCTAGGGCTTTACTAATGTTCAATATCACTCAAAAAGTAAAATACAATTGTAAAGCTCACTTAAAAGAAAAGTGTGTTTTCTTTTTCAGCACTGGAGGGTTTTTCAGGAGATTAAAGCAATCTTCATTCTGGTGCCTGCAGTGTTGGGCCTTAAAGGTAACCTGGAAATGACCCTGGCCTCAAGACTTTCAACTGCTGTGAGCTAACACACGCACACATACACACACAAGCACACACACACACACACACACCCCCGCACACAAGCACATCAAGCACAAATGTGCTGATTCGTCATCCGTAATGATCAGAGCAAGAAAATGGACGTCTTTCACATTATTGTAAGTAAGCCTATTATATTAGAATCAACATCAAGGCTTTATACTAGCAACAGTATTACTATTTGTCTCGCTTGTACCATTAATGGGAAAATCCTATCAACTTCGTATAACCCCAAAATTGTAATTAATGTAAAATTATAAATATACACATTGGTATAATCATCAATGACTTATGCTCTAATGGCTCCATTGAAATACATTTTTAATTGAACATGTAACACCTTTAAATTGAATGTGGATGTTAACACCTGATTACATAAATATGTATGTGTGTGTATTTGTGTATATATGTATACATACAGTTCATCCAGAAAATTTTAATTATGGTTTTCCTCAAAATTCTAAACACAATGTAATAACAAAGTGAAAAAAGCTTGTTTGAAATTTATAAAAAGAAAGAAAGAAAAATAATTATTTGAAAAACTGTTATTATGGGGTTTTTGTGTGTTGAATTCTGAGGAAAAAAAGTATTTTAATCCATCTTAGAATAAGGCTGTAACATAACAAAATGTGGAAAAAGTTAAGTGCTGTGAATACTTTCCGGATGCACTGTATATACAGTGTGTGTATGTATGTATGATGATTTCGCATAGGTTATGTTTTTTTGTCCAGGGCCAAGAAGCACCATCAAAGTGGCATAGCCTACACATAATACTTCTATATAATGTTTAATAATATTTATGTATTATGTTTACTGGCTACCTTTAGGCAAATACAGGAAAAATGAATAGTCCAAGGGAAATGTGGGGTTTGATCTTTGGAAACCTGGCTCTCAAGCAGGTACATTATTTTACAAAATGGCAAATGGTCTAATTGTATTTACAGGTTAACTTCACTATCATTTCTAGACATTAGTAATGTATTGAAGAAAATCTGAAAGTATTGTCTATTAATAAACTAACTAAAACTATACTCAATATACCAGTAATACATTCAAAACTGTCTGTACCTGTGTACTGTATGATGTATTTACATTTTCTGATTCCTTAAAGTTGCAAGCCACAGTGCTGGGCATATTGGCTTCCTTGATGGCTATATCATTAGGATGTGTGGCAGAAGGAAATATGCTTCTCAATAATGCAGCTCTCCTGTGTTCAGCCAGTGTTGCTACTGCTTTTACAGCTTCATTGCTGCAAGGTAAGAAACCAGCCTGGAATCCTCCTGATTGCTGGCTCTCAAAATATCTTTACAAATAAAAATAAACCAGTCCTTAGCTTTACATTGATTTCATCACTCAGAGCCATATCACACAATTTACAGTAAATAACATGGATGGCTTCACTCACATTGTATTGTGTTCACTGTTATTTAAATTTTTTTTTTATCAATTTAGTCAACTTCAACCCAAATTGACATGGGGTTCCATCAGAAACAACCAACAACCCTATATATGTTAGCATTGTCAAGCAAGGTGCTTAAAACACATGTTAGGTATTGTTGTGAACATTAACAGACATTTGAATTTGTGAGACTGTCAAACAACATTCAACACAATAAATTACATTTCCTCTTAAATATATTAATTGTCCTCTTAAATATATTTCATTATATGCAAGCAGGAACTGAACTGTAGGCTACAGAACAGCATTTAAATACATACACATCCATAAATCAAGGATGAGTTCCTCCACTCAGCCTACTGCCTACTTGGCTTAATAGTGTTACATAACCAAAAAGACCCTGGGCCTGTGGGTCGTAATAGGCCATAGACTACAATCTCTATATGTGCCCTTGAAATTACAGTAAAATATGTACTGGCTATTGACTTCAGACCATTATTTTAAAAAAAATGTGTGTCAATTGCGCAATCGTTTTCTTCTGCCTCAAGATAGCAATGCGACTATGATCTTCACCACACCGCATTTTAAGACCAACATGATCACAGGCGCTCAGATGGTCACATGGAAAATGACTAGGGCCCAGTGTGTACAGATAAGATAAAACAATCCTGTAATAGTGTACTGTAAGTAGCTGGACTTTATAGTCCAATCATGTGTGAACATATTTATTTTTTTATTAGGTAGGCTACATTCTAGGTACCTACATTGCTAAAATAATGATAACAATAAATCATGTTTTCTTTGTAATCACGCTCACAATGATGAACAAACACATACACGTACAGTATACAGTCATAGCTCAGCAAGAGGTGCACAGCACAGATAGCTCCAACTGATCTCAAATGTATTTATTATTTTTCTACTAAATTAATAAATGAATGTAGAAACAACTGTATTATAGCATATATGAACAATATATGATATTTGGACAAGGGCCACACATTTAATGTCCATGTTAATTATTACATTTTATTTTTAACAGCATCCAATGGTCTTGATGATAATGCACAGGCAGAGAAAATACGTGTAGCGTCATCAAATGCTGATGAGGATCTTAAGTTCATCTAAGCCGCAAATTGAATTACAGTAACCATTCAGTAGAAGTTACTTCTGTCAGGAGCCAAGAGGGGTGTGGCTTCTGAGTTGCTCCCCATATCTCTGTAGTTGGCACACCTGTGGCTTGTTGAACCAATCACAGAGCTCTAAAGTCTAGAGCAGGGGTGGAGAACCCTTGTCTTGGAGAGCCATTGTCCTGCATGCTCCAACACACCTGATTAAAATGAATGGCTCGTTATCAGGCTTCTAGCGACCCATTGAGTGTGTGAATGTGACCTACAGAAAAAAAGGGAAGTCAGTCACAGATAGGCATCGTGCTTTCTAGGAACAAGGGCAAACATCTGGAGGACCTTGATACCTCTGCCACTGACTTGTTGTATGGTGTTGATTTATTCAGTGTATGATATATTAGTGTATTGGTGTATGACCTGCTGTTGAGTGTCATACAATACATCCAAAGTCATAAACCAATAATTAAAATGGGCCCGTGTTCATTTCCAGTGGACTTTTATAAATATTCCTCTGATATACAGTATATTTTGTCAAAACATTTTTTTTGTACATAAATACATTTAATAACTTATGATAATTGAGTCATTGTAGTTATTGCATGTGCCATTATATGTGTTTATATCCATGTAATGGTATTCTGTATGCAGTTAGTCATTGTGTTAAGACATTAACCATTATTTAGACACACAAGAATGCTTGAAATAGGTTTAACTGTTCTATTACTGTAAAAAACACATTCAAAATCAATGAGCTTGTGCCAGATTACCATATAGGCCCCTGCATCTGATACCAGTGGCTGGTCCACTGTGACAGTCACTAGTCAGAATCAGTGTTTGAGATATCAGACCAATCCAGACCAGCAATAGACTCATGTCCCTTGACCTCTGCCTCCACAGTCAGCATGCTGAGGACCATTTATATGATACATTTAAAGTGAGCCATGCTGCACATCTGGATGAACGGTTAAAGATAATTAGACAAATGTATTAATTTGAGAGATAAAGCCACCAAATATAACTACTCCAATACATCAAATAACAGCAGAAATTATTACGGGTCCCAAATCCATATGGGCAAAATGGGGTATAGGACAACAAACATTATTTGTATTCATAAGTTTAGAAAGGAAACATAAATATGATGACTTGCAATGATGAAAAACATGATAATTCATTAATATTTTGAATATCACATGAGTAGATTAATTGTTTTTAAATCATAAATATGGGTCCATTTGTACCCATAGAGCTATTCAATATGTTGTGCGTTCTAGGGAAGGAAGCTATATTTGATTTTATTTTAGACTTTAGATTCATGTTTTTGGTAGTACTTCACTGTGAAACAATGATTCTATTGAACCACCTTTCCATTATTTTTAGGTGTACTAATGGTGGGCATAATTGTTGGCTCTAAGAAGTTTGGTGTCAACCCTGACAATGTGGCCACACCTATGGCTGCCAGCTTTGGAGACATCATTACCCTCGCTCTCTTGGCCTTTTTCAGTGAATGGCTATACTCATGCCTAGGTAAAGTAATTAGGTTAAATAGAGGTTTGGGTGGAATATTTATTTGGATAAATGTGTCTTTTTCACCTTTGGCCATCAGAGATAAGATGTATTTTTAGAATACATCTTAGAGTTTAAATGTTTGCATTAATATGGTCTACTTGCAGAACTGTATTCATATGTGCTGTACCTCGTGGGTGTATTGGTGTTGTGCCTACTACCTCTGTGGATAGTCGTATCCTTCAAACACCCAGCCAGTCACATCCTCCTCTACACAGGCTGGGAACCAATCATTACCGCAATGGTGATAAGCAGGTTTGCTCATTTAGTTCTCTCCTCTTGTGTAGGCATTACAAAATGTTAAGGTATTGTGTCCTCTTCTATTTAAAATATGTTGAATAAAATAATAAGGCTCTGTTTTACATGGTTTCGATCTCTTGATGAGCAAGAATGGTGTTTCATACTTGGTCTTTTTAGTGTTGGAGGACTTATCCTTGACAAGACTGTGTCAGATCCAAACTTCACAGGAATTATTGTTTATACTCCAGTGATCAATGGTGAGTTATCTTCTCTAATCCTGTTTTGTTTTCTGCTGTCTCTCTGCCTTTGGGGTAGATGTTCTCGTTAATGGGATTTACACAACTCTAAAGGGATGAGTTATGACGACTCACACATCAAAGTCTAGGTGTGAATGGTCTGTTGGCTGTTTGTGGTGACACTGTAATGTAGCAGTACATTCAGGGTGCTTCTCTAACATCATGAATAAAACATGATGTAGCTGAACATAAATGCATGTATTGCTTAAGTTTAAGAAGTCCTCATTTGAGAGGTATGTCTGCACTACTACATTTGTTAGTATGCAGAACATTCCCTCAAGAACTCCACAATATGCCCCCATTCTGGATAGTAAATTGTACCGATGTCAACAAGTGCTTTGTTGTTACCAAAAAAATAAATAAGGGTGGAGGACTGTATACCATCTCTGTATATTATTTCTGAATACATGCCTATTTTTACTATGCTCTATCAACACTAGGTATTGGAGGAAACCTTGTCTCTATTCAGTCCAGTCGCATTGCCACATATCTACACTTGAATTGCTCTCCTGGAGAACTTCCTGTGGATCACAACAGCTGTTTCAGTTTATGGCACACATTCTGTGGATCAGGTAGGTTATACTAGGTTGGAATACTTCAAATCAACAGTCTTGGTAAATGCACTGTATGTTTACATTTTCATGTCATTATTTAGCATTTTACTCTGCTGCCAGCTCTCGCTATATACATTTTTTATGAAGTCAGAGTATACCACTGTCGAGGTACAGTACTTTGATTGTGTGGAGTGGATAGAAATTGGTTGCCACCCACAACTAAGATGAGAGGACTCATCCTCCCCCACGTATAAAAGCAAAATAGTGTAGTAAGCAATGACAGGTTGAAACAGCATGTGCATGTATTTATATTGAGGTGAACGGAAGGCCTGAAATGTGTACAGGTTTTATTTACAGTAGGCTAGCTATGTTTGAATGACAATGTGGTATACCTTTCTTATTTATTTCCAGTTTGCACTTAAAAACACTGCATCTTCTTGGTTTGTATTTCACTGTCCAAGACAAGTAAAGGAGTATGGAGGGAGGCATTGCAGAGGTCAATGTATGTGGCAGATTTATGGAAATTTATTTTTAAAAGCTCCTCTGTTACCACTGTTCAGTGTACACTATATACTACAGTGATCTTAAGAAATAAGAAGTGTCTTTAATCTAGTTTCAATGTTCACGATAACGTTCACGATAACGGTCACTTTGTCTATGCTGTGTTTTCTTACGGCAGGAATGAACCGTCGATCTGCACGAGTCCTGCTTCTTTTGGTTATCCCCGGCCAGCTGATCTTCGTATACACTATTAACCTTTTCAAAGGGAGTTACACTTTCCCCACTCCTGCCTTCATTGTCATGTTCTTGTCTGCTGCTGTGCTTCAGGTGAGATAAGATTCATGGTACTTTCACTGTATGAAGTGGTGCTAACCCTGCCATGGTATTTAAACTAGAGGCTACTACATGTGTAATATAGAGATCACAAACTCAATAAAACCAATGGAAACCTAAGTGGGCAATATTACAACAGAAGAACAAGATGTGTCCCCAAACAAGGTTGTGGAAGGAGAAGGAGCAACACAGAGAAAACAATGGACTCTAATTTTTTGTTGTTCTAGTGTGAACATTCTCAGGTCGTTGCCACCTCCTGACTCCTGGCCCTGGATGAGAACAAAGAAGTCTCAATTCCAGCACTCTCCTTTCATGGCGTTGGCTAAAATGTATATTCTGGTTGAATATGGAAAGTGAAACACAAATATAATTGTATACTGTATGGATTTTTACATAATATACACATATTTGCAATGTATTTAGACAGCTAGGCTACAGTTTTAACATCAAACATTATGTTGAAAACCAACATGCAGTATACATAAAAAATCTAGGTTTCAGAGATTCACTTATCTATACCAGCAACTGTCTATATCTCAGGACGTGTGAACTAGTATGTAGAAATGTCTGTCTGCGAGTGGCGACTCCAGAGAGTTAAATACCTCAGAAGAGACAGACCTTTATGTTGTATGTCCCGTTATTCTTCCCTTGGTCGAGACATAAACAGCTCACCTGAGACACATATTGTAAGTCGTTTAGGATAAAAGCTTCTTCTAAAGGATCTCTTTGTAATGGCAATTGACTCTCTGTCCCTAGGTGTTTTTATTGCTCTGTGTAGCTGACTGGATGGTCCATTTCTTATGGCAGAAGGGGAAGGACCCTGACAGTTATGCTATCCCCTACCTCACAGCACTGGGAGATCTACTGGGCACTGCTCTGCTTTCCATAGTCTTTCTCCTGCTATGGTGTACAGGAGACCAAAGCAGCACATAGTTCATATCATACCTATTTATAAAAACTAAAAAAAAACACAGACATTTATCCAGTCTGCTTTTCTAGCAGTACATGTCAATAATGTGTTCCTGTTTCTGTTTGTACTGATGCGTAATAAAGTATTAAAAGTGCAATGCAAATAACTTTTTCTTGAGAGACATACATAAATCTATATGTATGTTAAGAAATGCAATCCTCAGAAAATCCGAAATGTAGACCTAGGATGACCTAGAATAGATGCCTGAAATTGCAGTTTTGGTGCTCCATGTTCTTACTATCTTGTAAAGTTCAAGAGAAGAGATATCTCAAAGGGGATTACGTTGGTGCATCTAGAAGTCATTGGGCCGACTATCTGGTAAAGAACAAAACTATAAACATTTTTCAAAGAACGTTATAAAATTACTGTTTAAATCCAATTGCCATTATCATTTTAGTGGGGCACAAATTCCGCCGAATAGCCTATTGGGGGCAGCAACACGCTCTAGCGTTTAGACTGTTTAAAATTATCTAAATAATAAAAGAAGAACTTTTCACACCACCACTTCTTACTTGTGGTAACTTCAAGCACGAAAGTAAAGATTTGGAAGTAAAGACGGGATTCAGGTCGACACTCTGCAAGCATATTATATCGGATGTAGGCTAATTTCGGTTGCATTCATTTGGACATAGGCTACTTGGGATCACCTGTAAGTAATTCAATTTACGTGACTAAATGTTTGAGTTCGTTTGTTCGATTTCACATCAAACTATTTTATATTAAACTAGAAAATGTCTACTAATATTATGTCGACCTGTGTTAACTTTAATGTCTGAATTATTAATAAATTGTTTGGTATATTAATTCTGTTACTCCCTGGGGAGGCTCAGCCGAGAAGTTTGTAAGGCCCAGTTAACCGAATGTCGCAACTTCAGAAGTAATTAACAACACCAAATAATGTTAGATTCAGAAATCCAAGCCCTCCCGAGGGAGTCTCGGGCCAAGAAGGTTTGAAGTCTTCTTGGTATCTAAGATCGCGGCTTAGAAGTATGAAGTCAATAACACCATGAAGCAGCCAGTCCGTTCAAGAGGTTAATTCAAGAGATACATGAGAAATCACAGCATATATAGGGCTGACTGTCACAAAACAGGGCAATGGCATGTTGTCACACTATATGAGAACAGTACCTTCTGAGGTGCTGGTCAGTTACAATGTAATTCATTACCATCGTCCAGAGACCATCTGCAAGGTCGTCTGGCGTTGCTAAGCAATGGTCTACTTCTGTTCTTCTAATTGTCAGATTCTGTCAGTTCTAGTTACAGACATTTATAGTTAGCAGTACTACACATGTATTAGAATTGTGATTTATTTAATATAATGATCTTAACATAATATGTGACATTAGAATATTAAAAGAATAACTGAATATAAAAGAATAAATGGCATTTACAGTATTCCCCAACTATTATTATTATTATTATTATTATTATTATTATTATAATTTTTAAAAGCCTTTTTTTTGTTCTTTTTTGCTTGAATTTAGGCTACACCGCAAACTGTTGAATTAAATAAAACAATGGTATGGTTTAAAGGACAGTTTTTGCTTAACTGTCGAGTAGATTGGAACGATTTGGCTAATGTCGTAATATGAAGGACGCACGCACATGTGTTAGGTCAATAATTTAGTAGACTACACCGTCTGAATTAAAAAACCACACATATACCTACACACAACCAATCCTGGTCGAAGCCGTATTATGCCACTAGGACGACTCTGTGCAAGCAAATAGCACAGCCATGTCCAAAGGAGCTGGCCTGCACTCTCCAGGTCGCGCACGAATCATCCTACTATGGGAATGCAATAACTCTGCCTCTGATTGGCTTGTGTTTCATCCGATCCCCTCTACGGCGAAACTTCAAGTCGTACAGCGCTTTGCGGCTGGCCGCAGGTGGGCGTGTGGGCTATTTCCGGATACAGACAATTGAGACTGCTTTGGAAAAAATCTGACTGCAACCACACGAAGTATATTCCTGTTTGTTAACACGGCGAAAATAGCGACCATTTATAAATACCTTTTTCTATCAGAGTACTGTTCCACAAGCCTAATATTAATGTAACTACGAGATTCGATGTAATGGAATATTTTTTTATGCATATACCACTCTAGAAAACAAAACAAAAATCATTAGTTAGCAATGCACTAGCTTAATGGCCCCGCTGATCAAATACAGCCTCTCTGGCATCCCTGTGGAGTTGGTGACATTGAACCTGATTAGGCAATGTTCAGAGCTTCCATTGCTGAAGCTGCGGCAGAGAGCTGTGGTCTCAAGGTCATAGGTGCCTCAAGGAACGGTAACCCTTGAACATCGTGGTGGACACCGGTGATCAGGGAAACCGTCCGACTGAAGGAGGCCTTTCAGGATTTGTTGTCCCGGAAGTCTCCGGAGGCGGTTGCAGGGTACCCGACTGGCCCAAATGGCTGCAGCATCTGCTGTAGCAGAAGTAAAGAAGCAGGAGTGGGAAAAGCTCGGAGAAGCCATGGAGAAAGACGTACTGTCTTGCTATACTGAATCAACAGAGGGCAATGCATAGAGATGATTTATAAGGGGAATAATATAATGTTACTTTTTTCACTTTAATAGACATTAAGTCAAGATTTTTGACTACCTCAGCATAATCTGTCCCTCACAAACATACTATTTGTCCCACATTTGGTTTGTTGGGATCTGGTCACCCTAACTGTATGAAGGAAGCAGAGGGAAAGCAGAATGACAGTCAGGAGTCAACCTGCCTTTATTTGGGAAATGTCAATTTCTTGGATAAAACATTTGCTCAAAGATGAGAAATAGGCTATAAAATTAAGCAGTATAAATATAGTATTAAAAATGGTAAATTATAATAATTTATTGATGTAGTGTCACACGTTTTATGGCACAATGTATGGAAAAAAAGTCTCTTTAAAGACTCTCCGTCTTTAGTTATTTGTTACTAAATGCTAATCTGCATGTAGGCTTGCATGTAATTATCAACATAAATCAATCCACAAATTTATATAATTATGTTCTGGCTGGGATTCAAAACACTTTTCTCCCTTTTACAATAGAAAGTTCAACACTTAACATACTGAGCTAAATAGATGCAATGTAATATATATTTAATGTAATATATATGTAATAATATCATTTATGTGACACACTCAAATGAATTGGATCTGTGACATCTTAAGCAACACTGACTCAAAATATACATTGACTCCTACTTTACACTGAACGAGATTTAGACTTGCCACTACTTAAATGTGATCAGTAAACAGAAATGGCTAAGTGACTCGCATAATCATTTATCAAATCGGAGGCAGAGTAGGGTGCGTTATGGCGTTTCGATTTGTAATATCGCCCCCCGGTCAGTAAAATAATCTGGCACTGTACAGTTCATCCTACTTGTACTGTACACTATATAGGGCTGATTTTGTAATATTTGTGTAAAACAAATATTTATATCTAGACAGTTTCATAAAATATTTGTGGCTGCTGTAGCCCCAGACACCCAGGGCAAATGACCACTGATTATCAATCCATGCTTTTAATTCCGCGTTTCCCAGCAGATGAACTCACCAGAGATTATAATATAATTGCCCTGCCTGGGGTGGGGTGCTGTAGAATAGAGGGGTGGGGTGCTGTACAATAGAGCGGACTGGGGGGGGGCAAGTGAGCACAGGTAAAGGAATATAGCGCATTGTGAAAACCAGACCATCAGCCACCTGTTCAAAGGCCTTCATAACGTTTTAATGTATTTTTACTAGTACTGCTGTTTAATACATTCACTTAGAATTTAACCATTTCCATATTTTGTTTTTCAGGAATGATTTTTCTAAATCAACACCCTTTTAGAAAGTAGTGCAATATGTACTCTGCTCCGTGTCAAATGAGAGAGAACAGACATCCCAAGTGGCATGCCATGCCATGTTCCAAAGGTGAACATCTAAGCATTACTAATGAAACCAGAAGTGGGAGTCTAAATGTCTCTACACAGTGTATTCTAACACAAATCCAGCAGCCACAAAGTGTTCAGTCTGGGCGTCCCATTGAACCATGTTATAGTAATAATACCACAGTACCTCGGCAGACCACTGCTTGTCCACAGGTACCAAATGAAGTGAATAATTCTTTGTTTAATGTAATACAAGGAAATGGATTGAGCACGTTCACACAACATGGACACCCGTATCCACCTGGACAATTATACATTGCACAAGGTCTTCATCAGAGCATTCCTCTCAACCTCTCAAGCCAGACACCTTGCGTGCAGCAACCTGACCATATGACACATATGCAAAACTCTGTATCGACTTACAGTTACCAGCATATAACATCTGCAAATAAATGGAAAACAAACTGCAAAAAGAATACGCAATCACCTCAACTGTTCCCAGCACAAGCCACGTTGCATACGTCTTGTGCTAGTACAGCTGTCTCTTCGGCTGAGCATAATGTACATGTTGAAAATAACCAGAATCACAACAGTGGCCACAGGATGAATATGCATGGGGAATCTTCCTACCCCTTACAATGCATGTCTTCTTCTGTAAGAAACAATGGCACAATGTTGAACCTACCCAGTGCACAATGTTTGCCTCTGCCACAGTTGATTGCCCAAACTCAAAACACACCTACCCAGGCGTATCGTCGTTCCCAGAGTGCCCCCGAATGTGCAATTCCTGAAAACAAGAGCTACACCGTTGCTACTGCTAGAAGAACTGGGCGGACAATGCCCAACTCCCAGATGTTATGTGGTATTTCTGACAGGATGAACCTGCATTTTACTGCAGGTTCACACAGTCTTTTAAATAATACAACTCACTCTGGAAATGCCATGAAGTCTGTGAAGATGGACAAAATTACCAGATCTGGGCCACCAGTGCAATTGGACGGATGTATTGTCAATGATCGTAACAGGCCCACATTCTCTCAACCCTTTGCACAACAAACTGGACAGGATTTGCCAAGAAACATGATTCCAGATTCAACGTCAAATTCGCAGCACAATTTGGAGGCCCTGTCTGCACAAGGCACACCTTTGCAAGGATTCTATGTCATACATGTATCACAATATGTTTTAAGTAACGGCCACCAACTTTCTTCACCAAACTCGAGAGGACAACCTCAAAAGCCAGTTTCAACAGTCAGTCGAAAAAACAATCACGGTCACACCTCGCCTCACAAAGTTGTAGCTGTTGTACAACCACTGACACAAGAAATGTGTACAGATGCAAGCCAAGAAGGCTGCTCTATGATAAATTATCAGTGTAAAGAAAATAACCGCATTGAAAAAGTGTGCAATGTAACAGGCAGCACAAATTTAAACAATGATTGTGGGGTTAATGAAAAGCTACATACAACTGTACATGGAAATGCAATGGAATCACACCAGGCTGTCTCTCCTCAGCAGGCAGAGAACACAGAGGTAAAGCAAAGTAGGAAAATTGACAAAACTAAAGAGCAAGAAGATTCACTTGTTGATATTGTCGAGTTATCCTCAATACCATGGACCTACACCAAGTTGACTACATACATAGACGAGGCTAGCAAAATCCAGGGATCTGATGAATCCTCAAATACTAGTGTTATACGGAAATTGCTAAGCCTTTATTGGAATAACAACCCAGAACATTTCATCAGACTTGTTAATATACATTTTTACAGTACTTTAATGACTGAAGTTAAGAAATACTTTCATGAACATGTAAATTGTGATACTGTGATACTCTCTCAAGTGAACCCTGAACGCCAAGACGAGCTTGAAAAAAGATGCTGTATCATCACACAGGATTATGTTCATTCTGAGGTGCCATATGTGTCATCCTGGATGAATGTAAACAAACAGCTGGATGACATTGATAAAGAGTTTGGCTTTCCTACTTCTCTTAAGTTAAACCGTGACAAACAGGAGCATGTGGCTCAAAAAAACAGTTGCAAATCTGAAACCACACTGAGTGAAAGGCAAGCTGAAGTGGAGCTTGAATCAGTTGTACCCACCGATGATGGTAACAAGCTGAAATCTGACACTGAAACTTCCCTCACTCCAATCATTGATCCCAGTGACAATGACATAATGACTGATCCCAACGACCCGCATTACTCCTTCAAGATCGAGGTGATGTCTCAAGATATGGCCAAAATGGTCTATGAGCAAATACATAGTAACATGGTAGATCATGGTGAAAAGTCTGGTCCTCGGTCAGAAAACGTGACCATCCCTCTTAAGTGCGAGTTATCTGAAGCGGTTGAAGTTATATCAAGTAAAGTAAAATTGGAAAACAAACCATATTGCCCCATTGACGAGTTCTGCTGCCTCAGAAGGTGGATTGGAGTGGCATTGGAGTCCACCAATATATCACTCTGTAAATGCCAGCCTGAGCCAGATTCGAAAGAGTTCACAGTGACAAGCTTGGAAGCAGATGAGGTGGTGCTAAAGGAAAGTCCAGGTGTGATCATGGTGGATGTTGAGGTGGTACCCGCAACCGTTGGAAAGTGTGATGCTCATAATCAACTGGATGAGGAACCATTGATATCTACATGGACAAATCTATGGAACATCTGTGAAACGATTGATCTTACAGGAGATGATGAGGGACCTTCCGAATACAGCTGCAAAGAGATCAAGAACACTATTGTACCCAAATCTGAATGTTACCAGTCTCTCATATCTGAAGAAATTGTAAATGTTCTCTCAAGTAATGACAATAACGTCTTCTTCCTTAAGGAGGATTGTGGTCAAGCTAAGTGGAAAGCTTCAAGTCCAGCTGGAGAACAGGGCAACATCATTCTGAGTGACAATCCTGATAGAAAAGATATGTTGGTTGATAGAACAAATGCATCCCCTTCCTCAGTACAAAAAAATCACCACACTGTTGGTGTTAGGCCATTTATACTCCATAGTAACAACAAAGAAATTAAGAAACGCAAGAAGATCTTCACTGTTCCTGAGAAACCTTTATGTTCCCTGAAAAAGAGAAATAAATATCAACCTTTGGATCGCTATTTACAACCTGCTAATACAAGCATCATAAAATGGATAAATGGTTGTTCTGATGCTGTGACAACTGCAAACCTGGCCACATCTAGCTCTTCACTCCAGAAAAAATATCATGTTAAAGCTTGTAGGAGTCATGTTCCATTTGCAAAGGACACTTTGGCTCAAACATCGCCACCTCCAGCAGTATTAAGTGTGACCAACAGTTCGTTACAGAGTCCAAGTCCCAAAGAAACAGTTCTTGTGCGTAAATGGCCAGTCAAAAGACGGCTTCAGGAAGAATGGAGGAACAGTTATCCACCACATAAAACGAAATGCAAAAGTAAACCAGTTGCAGAAAAGTACACAACTTTTCCAGTTCAACACATTACTCCTAATACAGCACTCTGCAAAACCCAATGCACCACAGACACTGAAAACCTTCCAGTTTCTTCTGCAAAACCCAAACAGTCCTTGAATAGGAGGAGGTCCATTCGACTTGATGTTAAACGTTGCTTGAAAAATCCAATGAAGAATGTGTCACTACTAAAGAACATTGCAGATCATACTGGGATACAATATGAAATTAGGAAGGAGGCTTTTATGACCACTGAAGAAAACAGTGTCCTGAGCTTCAGTTTTCTGCCCAATACCTTCAACTTCAAAGATGTACCCACTGAAACAGATGAGGCAACAGATTCTCGTAAGTCAGGCATTGAAATGCTTTAAAAAAATGTGATAAAATTTAAGGTCTTGTTTAAACTAGATCAGGCTACATTTGTATTAAAGTTTAATATGTAAAGATATTTAGAGAACTAGTCTAGCTCTGCTTTAAAGTGTAACTGCACCCCAGCTCTGAGCCTGATTCCACTACAACTTAGAAAAATGTGGGGAGAGGCTGAGAGAGGGAGCTTAATTAACATTTGAATTTGATGACGTCTGAGCATATTATTATCGCCGTGATTACCAGGCAAGCCCTGGGGTGATTTTTAACGGATATGACGTGTAGATCCGTTTTCAGCTCAAAATGCAGCTTTTTATAAAAATTGGAATTGTGTCTGTTACAAGCATTGATGTGTCTCATCACAGATCAATCATATTACTATAGTTTACAGCTCAAAAAACACATTTTAGGGTGCAGTTACACTTAAATACATTGAACAATCAAATACTCCCCAATTTGCCAATATACTTAATGTCTATCCTTTATGTTTAAGAAATAGTATTAACTTCAATGCACAAAAACAAATATTTTTTTTCTATGTATAACTTTCCCGTTATAAAAATGATTTGCCAATGTTTCAGGTATGCCTGATACACCTATTCTTGTTGATGCAAACAAAGAAGGTCCAAATGAGATGATGAAAACAAAAAGAGGTATGTTCTACTCTAACATACTGCTGCTTGTTTGGAACAGTATATCAGTAGTATAGAAATTGTGGATTGCAGCCATCAGTATATACTGTATATATAGTTTTCAGATACCAATACACAATGTGACTTCTCCCCCCCCCCTTTATGTTGTGCTAACCTGCTGGCTAATAGGAAATCAATAATTAACACATTGTAGGTGCATGGATCCAAAATCCAGAGAAGATTTATATTCCCCTGGCTTCTAGTCCTCTAATTCCCAAGACTGCTGCCGTATTCCAAGAGTTTAAGAAGAAATATAAGGAGAAGCAATTATCTGTCAAATAAACTACACCTGCAATGCAATTTTTATTTTACACACACACACACACATGTGAATTCCTTCTTATTCTTGAAAGAATGATGATTCAGTGTGTATTTCTAGACAAATGCACACTTAATCAACCTTTCAAGTTTGTGGACCCATGCACTATTTAAAATACATTGGCACTAGTTATATTGTAGCCAAGCTATTTAAAAAAAAAATTCTTTACTATACAATACCTATCAATTTGGTCTATCAAATATTCTGGTTCTTTAGCACAACGCACTTTTAAAATTATGGTTAAAATGGAGCAGGGTTTCCCCCTGTTGTTTGTATTATTAACTGCAGAAATGTGTGGGAATTGTTTATACAAAATAGACTACTGTTTTGTAGTAATTTCACACAAGTTATTTTTTTTAAACTTTTTTTATAAGGGATGTGATGTTTTTATCTACATAATGGGGGTTCAGAGTAGACACTGTAAGACTGAATATATAATATTGAAACATTTGTATTTTGCCTTATTTGCACCTTTGCCTTTTTCTGGTGACTGGACCTTTTTTTTTTTTTTTAAATAAATGCTTTGAAGTTATTTGTATGCATTTAAAGCCCCGTTTTTCCATATGTGCTGACTCGAGTATAGCTATTACATATAAAAATTAATAAATATATAAATAAAAAATCATGTATTAGTTTAGTACTAGTCAGGTTACATGCTCATAAGTTCTCCATTGTTCAGCGGTCACGATGGTAATGCCAAACTGTGCTACAAGTCAGACCAGTGTTCTCTTCTCTGACTGTAGCTGGCAGTTCATACTGTGCCAGTTGATGCAGGAGCATTTTGATGCGATGTCCCTCAAACTGCATTCTTCCCGGGTCTCCAATCAAGACTTTGGTTCCATGGGTATATATGCAACTCTCCAGCCAAGTGTGAAGGCTATTTGTAAGGGCCTCTTCATAGAACATGTCTCCCAGGAGAATGAGATCATAGCCCTGAGGCTCAGAGTCAATCATATTGTCAGTTACACAAACAACTGGTTCTATGCCATTCAATTCACAGTTCATCTGAGTGGCAATGGCAGCAACTGCAAAAACGAGGCATACTTAATTATACAAGTTATTAGCCAATTATAACATCGGTGACTTGAATAAAAAATGCCAGTACCCAATTAATGGAATTGAGGAATACAGTAAGTGGAATATCCTACCAGTGTCAATATCATTAGCTACAACATGAGTAGCACCGCATAATGCTGCAGCTATGGCTGAGGCTCCACAGCCACTCCCTATATCTAGAACTGTCTTTCCTTTAGACACATCTGGGTTGTCTAGTAGGTACCTTGAGATGGAGAAGGCATATTACATGATGCAAAATGTTTGTATAAGAATAATCTTGTATATTATATATTTTTTGTAATTTATAATATACCAAATATGATCGTTGGACCATGCAAAACAGGTTACTTTTGATATGAATAAGGCTATCACTTGACCAGTAACTGCAGTAAAGCAATAATGCTATTATTGCTATATTGTACCTAGGTTATTGTAGGTTCTTACCTTGTAAGTGCCTGCCCCCCAGGCCAGTATATAGCCCAGAATGGATCAGGTAATGGCCAGAGTTCTGGTCTTGAATGCCAAAATCTACAGTTTGGGGTGAACAATCTCAATTTGACTTCAGGTGTCAAGTTCATATCAGCGACTATCTCTGTATTCTCTACAATAAAGTTTCTAATATCAGATATAAAGTCCTTATGAAAGCATCTTTTTGGTTTTGTGCAAAAGCGTTTGTAAAAGATGTCAACATTGCGTAAAAAGCCTTGGCAGATCAGTAGTGTAAACATTATGGCTACAAAAGAGTTTTTTTATGTGACGTAGTGCTAATGGACGGAAGAGGCTGGGACTAGGCCAATGAAAACCTTATTGCCAAATGCTATATAGCTTTTGTCTGGTTGAAGAATGATTAAATTTAATTGAAAAGCAACGCTGTAACTTGCTGTTTGTCACATCGATGCGTTATACGGTCACACGTGTCCATACTATGGATACTGCCTGCCTTGTAGTAGTTGATGCACGGACGCCAAATACCAGAGCCATGATGTCCGTGTCCCCTGCTGAAACAACGCAACACTCACGGGTTCCACCCACTTCCGATAGAAATAACATTAATTATCTTTGTAATAAATGTATCATTATTTAATCAAATAGTTTAGCTCATTTAAAATAGTAAACCTTTACACGGTAGTCTGAAATTGAGGAAGCATAATGTATTTAAAGAGAATAATCTTCACAGCCCAGTAGGCTGCACAGTGTTTTAAATATATTTTCACCATTTCTAATGATCTCTTCATTTTACATTTTCAAGTTATGCTTTGGATTTAAGTATAGTAATAATTCATATTAAAAAGAACAATTGTTTCTCACTATGTAGGCCTTACACTTCCTTTCATTTAGCCTACATTTATTCAATTTACATTTTAAAGAGCATTTATAAGATAGTTGTATCAAAAGCAATTAACGACATGTAGCCTATATTATAGTTTAATAAGAAATCTACTGTGTGTGTGTGTGTGTTTATCTTGAAGATTATAAATTCATTTGATAATGATGATGGTATGTTCCTGATAATCTCGCGGAGATGTACTGAACTGCATACAACTTGTGGTCAAGCTTGTTATTTTTTGCATCCCTCATTATTATGATCTTGCACTCTTTTGCAATAACCCTGCTGTGTAATTAAATCCCAACTGATTTACCATGACAGGCTGGTTTGTGGGCCTGATGCTGATAACGGTAGGCTGGTCCTTTACGTCTTGATGTCTTGAACATGACGTGTACAAAATAACAAACTTTACATTCTTTCCCCGTGGTCATTAGTTAACAGGTCAGTGATGTGGCCTGTGGCTTAGTGCGCAGCATGGCATTCAGGGTAACAATGTAATGAGCAAGAATATGTTGGTCAGCGCCTGGCCATACACACACGCACAGGTGCAGTACATGCCTTAATGATGAAAGGTCAGATGATTTTCCTGCCTTGACTAAATCTTAATAATTTGGAATACAGCAAAAATTCAGCATCAGCTGTTTTGTTAACTAAGAGAGTTTCAATTCTAAATATTAATTCAAATATGAGAAACTGGTATCAAGGCTAGCCTAAATTGTATTGTGCAGTAAATAAAAACACACACACATTGTAGAAATGTAATACATTTTTAACATTTTGTAGATTGAGTGGTTTGTCAAATGCAGTATTTACAGAGGCCACAGGAGATTTGTCCCATGTCTGAGGATGTGTCCTTGTACTAGTCATGAGGCCTAGCAGCAGCAGCAATACTCCAACACAGGAGACTTCGCTGAGGTCAAGGCTGCCACCGCCACCCAACCACACATTGTCCAGGACCATGGCAGTATCTCACCTTGACAAAACTCCCTTACTGAGCAGTAGACTACATGCTGTATACCATCCAAACAGCGCCACAGAGTTAACAAAACATATTCTCTGTATGACCATTTTGGTATACCGCAATTACAGCTGTAACCTTATGTTAAAGTTCACATATGTATTCAAAGGTTTAGTTGATTCACGAGATCAAGTGTACCATGGGTTCCAAAGGTATAGGTGTTAGTAGGTCTAAGGTTAAATAAGTAATTTCATAATTAGTCTTGTATTACTGACCATTATAATTACTACTGTATGTTAATAATGAATTTGAAGCATTAAATAAAAACAGGAGAGGCCGTGTCAGGGGTTAACAGTTCTCCGAAAGACCCGGTTGTTTTTCAGCATCCATGGAATTTAGAGTGTGACAGTGTTTGCCTTTATTTGCATGTTAATGAGTGCATGCATGCTGATATGACGATGAACAACAGTGTTCATAGTACACATGTAGCTGACGTCACTATCAATGTAATGTAAAAAGGGCTATACTGTATAAATAAACTTGACTTGTATACAAAATATAACTAAACAGCAAAAAAAAAAAAAAGAAATTGTGTAAGACAAATCAGACTGAGAAGCCTTTAGTCGTCTTCTGTGACATAGAAACCCCATCACTTATAAAGTTTTGCCGTCATACTCTTCGCTTAAGCCGCAGCTCCCTTGAGAGGCGTAAACTCATAAAAATGCCACCACAAAATAGAGTGAAATAGGAGATGCTAAGCAGGAAGAGGCAGCCGTGCTCCCTGGCGGATAACACTGAGGGTGTGAAGGGACAAGATGGAGAGCACCTGCCAAAAGCCTACATGCCTCTATCTACACACTCCTATCTCACTCCCACTGCCTCCCTAAAGTGTCAACTGTTTTATATCAGCAGAAGGCCACCACCTTTTAAGTCAAGAGGGAGCCAGTTGAGAGCAGGTCATTGTCTGGTGCAAGGTTTGATTTAAAAAAGACTGTTTTGAAGTAGTAAAGAGACAACATGAAATAAAAAGACAAAAGAGAAGATTCCAAAGTTACATCTGAGCTTTGTGTCTAGACGTGCACTTGATAAAAGACTAGAGCTCATTGTTTGTAAGTGATCACAATAGATAATTATTAGCCTAACAAAAGACAAAGTAATGAAATACTGATAGCTAAAATTAGTAATATGGACACCATAATTGCCTTGTTTGCTGACTTTACATTTTGATAAACATAATAAAATAAATTCTTCAAAGCGAGACATGTTATATTAAACTGTTAATCTGGTGCCCTTAAAAAAACATATTAATCCAATATTGGGCCCATAGTTAGAATTAATTGAAAATGTTCACAGTGGGAAGATAGAAGCTGAATGCTTCCATGCAATTATAATAAAGGCTGCCTTGCAAAGATACACTATACAACAAAGGGCAATTTTGTTTATCACGGTTCACAAAAAAGTAATTAAGTAAGTTGTATTCACTGTATTTATACAGTCGTATTGACTGCAGCTTTGCTTTACTAATAAGACCACTCCCTCATTGTAAGTGTTGCAATGTGAGTCTGGTTTGGTGATGTTTTTGCCCTTTTACATATCAGGGGAACGTTTGTATGACAACTTAGACTAGACATTCAAAGCAAAGCGATGAGCATGGTTTACTTTAATGGTTTGATATGTGGGAGCTCCTTTTTAACTGCATGGTTAGTTCATGGTAGTTACTGGATAGTGTGCTGATACAAGTTTCCAATGGGAATATGGAGTGCTTTGTAGATATAGGCTGGAAAACAATATGGACATCTGGCTTTGCATGCCAGCCTAAGGGTATATAGTCTGCACATGTTTATATCTGCATTGTGTCTTTGACCGTGTTGTTTCCCCTTTGTGCTGCTGTCTTGCGTGCCATCTTGAGTCAACTGCATTAAAGTACGGCTGCGGCAGACCTACTTTTCTGTGCACCAGCGGGTGGTTAGACCAACTGGGTGACTCTAATTGGGGGCGAGCAGCATGATTCCGGCCCCAGCAAAGGCACAGCCTCCCAGCTTACTGCATAAGGAAACCCAGCAATGGGCCAACAACACTAAACATATTTTCAGGCTAAATAAGTTACATTTCAAGGGCTACTTGAGAACCAATGCCTGGGGAGATACTTAATTATGCTGAGATCCTTGGAAAAAAGTAAACTAATTAGGAATTGCTGATGTGTGCCATCATGTTTGAGATTCATGTTTAGCCCCAAACATTTCAAGAGTTATTACCTGATGAACACTCTGCCACTGGTCAGTTTTTGCACATTTTCAACAAAACTTTCATAGTAGGAGCAAGATAAGATATTGTTCCAGCTGCCAAGTAACACTTTACCAATGAGTTTCAAACATTTGTAGCCAACACAAACTACAAAAAGCATGGGCTCATAATGTTTTCACTAGTGGGATTAAAACCATATGAAAAACTGCTTTAAAGAAAAAAAAAACAAACAATAAAGGATCAAAAATAGATGCATAAACAAGCATGAACACTATTTAAATGTTAAAAAGAAATAATAAGAGTCAAAAGGCCCATCAACCAACCCAACCCACAAGAAAACACTGTCCAGTATAGATTATATAAAAAATAATATATTGTATAGGCTCGTGTCTGCTAAATAAATGTGCTCAGCATGGAATGTGGTTTGGGCCAGCGTTGGACCAGTTCCTTGTTGTTTCTTGCAGCCTTTGGGCGAGGCCATATTACAATTAAAGGTATAGTATATATACTGTAGTTAGCGATTAAAAGATACAGCTACATTTTTTTGTCAAATATACCAAATCTCTTCTCATGGGCCGTTATTTTACAGTTTTCTGTGAGTGCTTAAAAATGATCTGTTAGTTCTACAGCCTTGGCTCAGTGAATCGGAACACAAACAAAAAAAGTGTAGTCAGACAGCAGACAACAATAGCCTTCGCAATGCGTTTTTGTTTTGATTAAGTCCAAATATCAACAAGCTTTCTCCATAATGACTTACTATTCCTTTTAGAATATAATTTAATACACTGCACCCACATATTTCATGTGTGTGGAGAGTGCAGATACATTTTGTGAGCAGATGGGCTAATTTTCCAATGTCCAGCTGCCGATAATGGTGAAGGATCTGAGCTTGCAGCCTGGTTGCACCCCTCTACGTATATGTATGGAGAGAATACTACTGGCATGTTTAAAGACACCATCAAGAAAGACAATATACCTGTGGGGACCAAACCCAATAAGGTTTAGCTTTATACTGAAGTATAGCGTGCTGAGGTAAATGAAAATCCCATACAGAGTGCAAGAACAATTTTACAATATACCATACTGAGAATGTCATAAACAACCTGCTAAGTATGTGGGGATGAAACATTAATATTGAATAATACCTCTTCAGGGTATATTTACATTTTGCTTCGGCGCTATATTATTAATCTGCCAAGAGGCTTCTTGCACAAGCTTCTGATGTAGGGAAAAATATAAAAAGTATACATACTGGAAATGGAAAGAGAGATGGGAGGTTTTACTGGACATCCGAACACCTCCCTTAATAAAATGCCTTCTCTATAGGATTTGCATATGCTGCTATCATAATGCCCATACCCTCGAATAAATGAGGATTTCAATGTGAGATTTATGGCTTTTGTTTATATGTAATCTGTCCGCCACTCTCAGGGAAAACTAAAATTTAAAAAAATTAAATTAAAATGTAAAATGTTCCATTGTTCTTTTAATATATAAGCAAGCATGAATACTAGCAAATATGATATATGAAAAATGTTGTCATACATTTTTTATTTTATTTTATGATGCCACAAAATCATCTTGTGGCCCACTGGTGGCCCCGCAAGCCACACTTTGAAAACCACTTCACTAGATCATAAAGCCCTCCATTACAGTGTTTATCATAATAAAAGCTCTTTCATGTGCTGCATGGCTGACAGAGTCAGTATTCATCTTACAGAGAAACTGAATAAGACATTCTCCTGTTATCTGTCTCTCTAAACCCCTTTTAGTACAAAGTTCCCTTCATGAAAAGGCATATTTCTGTAGAAATGGTCAAAGTCTGGCATACCATTTTGGCAAAACATTTTGCATGTCTGGTGTGAAGTCAGATTATCAAATAACTGATTTTTTTTTTTTTAAGTGAGCTTGTTCCTATAGATACATTGATTTTGAAGTAGAGATTCATGTTTTTGTCAGTGCCAATGGCTCAATGACATTAAAAAGTAACAATTGCATTCCCCTCAGAACACTATATTTCTGCCCCAGATCCCAACTATCCACATGTTGCCATTTATTTGTGGGGATGGGTAGAGCATATAAGAGCCTAGAAGTACTATAGAAGGAGAAGAGAAATTTAAGTCACCCAGCACTTTCAAGCTCCTTACCACAAAGGTAATTCCAAAAACAAATTGAGAATTGTTAGTTTGTCTTGATTTTCCTGTTTTAATTTTGTATTTATTATTATTATTTAAATTAATTTAATTTAATTTAATTTTGAAATAAATAATACATTAAAGGTTTTTTATCCAATCACTTCACATCCTAAAATCCAAACATGGTTTATTTTTCCAATTTCTATTTAACTTTAAATTTGAGGGGATTATTTATTGTGTAGCAAAATTGTGATATTCTGAGATAACTGATGAATATGATTGCTCAGTAATATCATAATATGGCATTCTCATTTAAGATGTGTCAACATGGTGTATTGGCCATAGGCACTGTGAAATGAAATTGATCAACATCTCATTGGTATTCTATCTTTCTAAATTCAAATCCATTGGATTTAATGGCAAAATAGCATTGTACCAAAATAACAATATGCTAATGTGAGTTCCATTTGTAATTGCTTAAATAAATCAATTTTATTTTATTTAAATGTAATTTAAATACTACATATTCTTTTGTACCAATGTTAAGCTGTATAGAATGGGCTCATTCATTTGTAGCCTAACTTGCTAATTTGTATATGCTGTACACATTGTATACATACACACAAAATATATATTTGTCTGTTGGCAAAGGAAGTTTTAAATAGTGTCCTATTTGAAACACAACCATTTGTTTACCGTATTACAGATAGGAGGTCTGACTCTAAAAGCTTGCTCCAAAATCTGCTTGGTCCTGATAAGCCAATAAAAGCACCTTCATTCGTCTAATGTTCAAATCCACTAAAGGAGCACTCTCTTTTGAAGACTAGAAATTGTGCCTTAAAAGCCATGAGACCATATTTCTTAAAAGACACTCACTCTTTCAGGATATCAGAGGAAATATCGGATGCATCCAAGCAAATGTGTATGGACATACAGTATTTGTGTGTGTGTGTGTGTGTGTGTGTGTGTGCGTATGATACTTGTTTTTGTGTGTGAACATGATCCTGTGCTCACAGTGATGTCACATATAAAACATGATCAGAATAGTTAGATCACAATAATCAGATTACCTTACACAATAACATCACCAAAATAATCAGATAACAATTAATTTATATACTGTATGATATATGAAATATATGACTGATTGTCTAAACATGATAATCTGATCAAGATAATTATCACGACAATCCAATCAAGACAATTTGAATAGGATTATATGACCATGATAGAATGCTGCTAAATAATCAGATACAAATATTATCACTATGATGATTATTTGATAATAATGAATGTTAGCATAACCTTTAATCAGCTATTCCTCATTATTTTCTCATTACAGTTACTGTAGCTACTGTATAGTATAATGAATCTGTCATTAGTGTTAACTAATTCAGCAAGGTGAACCTCTGTAAATCATGTAATTCTATCTTCATTATATGTGTATAGGACCTATGTATATTTGTGACCTAACCATAGTTTACATTAATTATTCCTTATTCTAAAAACACACACAGATCCATGATATGATGCTCCTCTTCTACTCAGGTTGTGCTATTACTGTAAGAACACTTTATAACTGATAACTAATTGGTTTGACTTGTTGATAAGGTTTCAAATGACCCTTTGTAGCCTACAGTATATGTATTTTACCCATGTTAAACATAAAAATTGGACTAAAGGGAATTAATTGAAACGTTATGCTCTTAACGATATAAATGGCAGTACTTAATTTCTATTTGAAAATGCACAACAACTGGCACTATTCTCTACCCATCCCCTTACAGAGCTATAGGCTCAGAAATGCACTGCCCTCTCCCCTATGCTGACATAACCGGGGCTGAATAGTAGGTTCTGTGGGTGCTATTTAAAACAATCAAGAAGTGTACTTTAAAGAGAATCCTCTTTTACTATTGTTCAGTGTTGTTACCCAAACAGAAGCTCTCTTTGCTAACAGATGTCAAGAGGCAACCCCATCTCTCACGCGCCTCTTCTCACTAGTGTGCAGGAGAGAACGTCTGTCAGGCCTGCAATCGTCAAATGAGTTTCCATGGCCTTTATTGGCCTAATTGGACTGCAGTCTTTGAAAATCCCTCCAGCCCCATTGGTTCAATCAGCTTTGTGAACATCTACTCCCATATAACAGTAAGGATATTTAAACAGAGAGAGAAAGAGAGAGAGGGAGAGAGATAGAGAGAGAGGGGGAGAGAATAAACATATTTAGCAGAATACTAGCTCCGGATGTCCCTGTCAATAGCATTCTCATGGACAAAAATGCCCTGGATCAATAACTCCTCAAACGGAATCAGCGGGGGATTAGCTACTCTGCTGAGCGATGTTTCTCAGGTCAAGACTTGGCTCATTTAACAGCTAATTAGAGATTTTCTGAGCATATGTTTTTTTGAGAACCATCTGTCTCTGAACAGACTTTTTAAATGTGTTTGAGATGTGCTTATGTTGAAACTACTGTTCAATTGTTAACAGATACAAAAGTTAGCCATCTTCCATTAACTGTAAGTTTTTTTTGTGGTTGTTGTTGTCTCGGCCATTAATGGTTGACACAACACAAAGAAAAGCAACATCTTTTTAGCACGAAGCATCGGCTACCATTACTTAATCAAGCCGTTGTACTTTATGTGGCAACTTCCTTCACAGGTTAGTTCAAGACAAAACAGCAAGGCCGATGCTGCAATGCTATTTGTTGGACACCATACATGTACATGGTGAACGACATCTTGCGTGTTGAAGGTAGTCAGTCATTCTGCGGAAGGATTTCTTGTATTTGAACTCGGTCAAAAACAAAACCATCTCCCCCTTCAATGTCATATGGGTGTTCTGCGCCACACATTGGAAACACATTGAGAAGGCTTGGATACTATGTGGTGCGGTCTGCACCACATTGTTTGTGCACACAAAGAACAGTAAGATAGAGGACTGTGAGGAGATATGAATTTGACAAAATGTATTAATTTACAATGATTTACAATACCTTTAATCTGGATGCAGACAGTATGGTTTTACAATGATTTACAATACCTTTAATCTGGATGCAGTCAGTATTGTTTTACAATGATTTACAATACCTTTAATCTGGATGCAGTCGGAAACCGATGGAGTGCCTACTCCAGGTGGGGAATGAGTCCTTACCCCAAGTGAAGGAGTTCAAGTACCTCGGGGT